>JBAFXK010000036.1:0-245633 GCA_037113605.1 Calophaca sinica | reverse complement strand
TACCCATGACAACAAATAATGTGAATAAAATATGAAAATCAAATAATCTATCGTTGTAGCATAAATGATCCAATATGAATCACCAAATTGAGAAAGTCGAGGGACTAAAAGTGCAATTAAACCACAAAACATATGGTCTCTTTTGTATTATTGATATGAAGTAATACAAAATTACAAAGGGTGCATAATATGCACGCTTTTTAAACTATTTCAATATCGAATTTCATCTAACTAAAAAAATTTACCGCAGACACGCGGGAAACCATATCGCTGGTGGACGCAGGTCGAGGATCTCGGCCACAACGCACTTGTTGCCTCACAACCTCTTGGTATATGGTCAAGGTTTAACAGGTTTGTATGCTCTTTTTGGATTCCTTTTGCTACATGGGATAGTGTTCCGCCTCATTGCCCCGTATTGCCGATGTGTACGGGCTCCTCTTCATAGTTGATAACCCGAATGGCCTTCGTGATCTCAAATGAAAAAATGAGTAAAACTAAGGTAAGAGCGCCATGGAATGTACCCAACACCGCTTTTTGACATTGCCATTATCATTATACCGCTTTTATTTGATGAAGAAAAAAATTATTGAAGTCAGTGATTAATTAATCGCAACTCTGATTTGCTCTCAGGGGATGGCGCGCTTAAATATTATGCGCTTTTTCCTCTAAAATTAGCCATTCATGAAATTATAGCAACTCACGAAATGCAGAGTCGAAATGTGCAACGACACCACGCCTCATTGCCTCGATGACAATGAAGGGGAGTCTTGGTCATCCTAAAGAATAGGTAATCAAAGAGATCCAGTAAGTCATGGTTATATAAGAAAATTACCTTTGAATAGGTAGGTTGATCATGATCTATATGTAGCATGTTCACAATTTCTTTTTTTCTTTTCCGAGTCGTGAAGTGATTTTTATTATTCAAGACATAAAAGAAAACAAAAGTGATATATTTTAATGGGAGAAAATAGAATTGCACAACTTCCTAAAGAAAAATGATAGTTTCTAACTTAAACTATTATAGTTCACCATTAAAAGAAGAAGTATATACTTTTTTTGTAAGAGTTTAATGTAAGCTTTTGGTCCTCCAAAAAAGCTTGTTTTGGTTTTGCCTCCACTTTTTTTATGTTTTTAATCCCTCCTGATAGTTAAACATCACCACTTTAATAACACACAATATATTACGTTATTCATCGCTGTTTGATGGATCTCCCGAGAAGGTCGTAGTCTTAACACGACAAGTTACCGGTGTTCAAGTAATAAAAGGACAAGAAAGAATGTCGCACGCATGGATCATGAGACCTTTGACCTGCTCTAACTACGCCATCAGTCATGCAAAGGAACAAAAGGATAAAAATCATGGCAGGATAATGTAGAAATAACAAGGATAAGATACAATTTGTTCAAGATAAATTTTCAGCATATAAAACATGTGGAAGAAACGGGTGAATTGGTCTATTAGACTCTGAATTTGTATAGGTACAATTTAATGCAACGTCTGACATCACTCTTACACTGGACTAAATGTGACTAGTGATCATTCGAAAGATAATTTAGTTATACATATTTTCTTGTCATGAACCTTTTTTAAATAATCAAGACCCTAATTCTTTAGGTAAAAATCGATCAATCAAAAGCATTACAATCATGCATCACAATCAAGCAAGTTATCGTGGCATCATGAAGAAGTGATCAAGACTTTAATTAAGATCTATCATATGGTGATCAATCATGAAATAACATTAAGTAGTAGAACTATAATCATGCAATAATCCAAATCTATCCCATAAATAGGGAAAAAGGAACTCCTAGCTAATATCAATACCATCCTACACAATTATCCTAACTCAATCAATGAATTAAGAAAGACATGGTAAAGTAGATGTAGAGTAGTTAAATCAAATCAATAAAGGAAGAAGTTACATTGGAGCTTTAATTTTTTCCACGCAATTCAGATCCAAAGAATCAAAGAGAATTATGTTTTATATGTAAGAGAAACGAAAAATTATGGGCCAAAGATCCAAAAACTTGAATTAAAAAGTCAAAATTATGTTTCCTGAGTTTGTGTTTTTTCCTAGCTAACACGCATATTTGCTTAGTGGAAGGTGGTGAAGCGGTCCCATGACATTAGATTAATAATAAGCTTTTTCACCACATGAGCTCCTTGCGCTGTCGAGCAAACCTCGGAAGACAAGACCTCTTCCTCTTCACTCAATTTTGGTCACGACTTGCAACCTTCACCTAGAAAAAGCGTAAAGATTTTCTTCAATGTTTCCTAACAAGCACTTTTGCATGCTGGCAGCGCTGCTCGCTAAACAGTGCCGACCATAAAATGTAGTCTAAAATGTCCAAAACATGCAACGCCAGGGATTAATACCAAAAATATTGATTTAAGTGAAAAGCCAACAATTATATTCCTAAACAACCCTAATCTATGCGTCCCCAAACAACCTAAAATTACCTAGAAAACTACTATAAGTTTACCCATGTTGCAAACTTATCAATAACCCACTCTACACTTTCATCTACAACTCAATCACCAAATCAAATATTCCACAAGGCACACGACTCACCACAAGGAAATATCACTTAATTTCCATTGTAACGACTGCTTCGACATCTACATTTGAGCTCAACATACCGAATCGAGTTACCGCACATGATGTGTTTTAAAACGAGCACTTGTGTCTCATCGAACTCCAAGCCAACGCCGCCGACAACGACCTCAACATACTGGGTTTTCAAACGTAGCTCGACAACGGCACTCGACACTACTGGCTTCAAACGATAGCTTGACAACGACCTCAACACTTGATTTACGACTCTCAACAATCCCTCGCTTTCAGAATTCTCAGACACCCCGATCTCCTTGCGCATTTATCTCTAAATCATGATTTAATACGAGAGCACAACTTATAGTTCTATCTATGGGTTCTTATAACACTTAGCCTCCTCATTATCCCAATCCAACTACAACCCAAGTAAACATTAAAACTCAAAAACTTAACAAATACAAACTGTAATCTTAAACATTATAATTTAAACTCTTTCTCTCTAAAATTTTATTAAAAACTTTCTTTTCATACATCACTGCATAAAACCATTTTTCCTTCTAACACAAAAATTAGGTTTTCGATCAAAAGTTCATGAAAAAAGGTTATATGATTCTATAACAAATAAGTCAACAACAACATCGACAAGCAGTTACAACGCATACAACATAATAAAAACAAGAAATCAAAATAAAACCAACATAGGGAGGGTTTTTGGGTAATCGCTTTATTGCAGAAAACATGTGTAGAAAGCTAATTTGTTTTGAGTGTTTCCAAATAATTAGTTAGGAAAGGTAGGTCATGTCATTGAAAAAGAAAACCTATCAATATGACTCGACGTTGGAAGCCATAAAAACTAGCTAAAATGGAGAGAAGAAGTGGCGCTAATAAAGAATACGTAGAAGGAAGAGTAGAAAATTTGTTTTTCATACCTCAATGATGGTCTAGATGGTGATATATGTCGAGGAGATGATAAGAAACAAGGTTGATAGAAGAAAAATTTATGAAGCTCAATAAAACTCAAGGTTCTTCGATGGGAGTCTGGGAGGAGGAAGAGGAAACTGTCAGAGAAGAAGAAAGAAGAAAAGCAGAAAGTGAGGTCGGTTGTGAAGGCTACGGTGATCGATATACACCAGGGTAAAGCAACCATTTCTTAAAAGATATTTTTCTTTTTAAAACAAAACACAAATAAGGGACGTGGTAATTCATCAAGCTATGCAGATGCTAATCCCATCAATCATTCTACCCATCTAATCTCTCCTTTCTCATGATTACTCCTCTAATCTCAGGTTAAAGATCTAAAGAGCATGTAATCAATAGAATCTCAGAAACCGATGATACAAATATTATGAAACAATAGAATCATTAACGCTAAATAACGCTCGTAAAAATATTTAGTACATGGCGCAAATTCGACACGCAGGTCCACTGCGGTGCTTGTGTGCAAGCCGCACAAGGCTCTAACACGCAATCTGCCTGCACGCCGGGCTCTTCACTTCGATACATGCTGACCTCCCTCACTTCTCGCAGACGCGACCCCATCACCGACACGCCGATCTTGGCAGTACCTGGGATCTCGACATCGTGGTCTTGGTACGAGGTCTCGACAGGAGATCTCGACGCGAGGTCTCGAGCACGATGTCCTAATACGCAGGTCGATCTCTGCCCTCAGGTGTTATACAGATGATTATCATCAATCACGTGCATCACAATCAAGCAAGTTATAAAGGTGACTCAAACCATTCTTAATTAGGGGAGTACTACATCGCAATCATTCTTCCTGTACAAGGATATGTCTGCTTCTTTCAACTCTCAAGGAGTGCAAAGGTGCAAACTCATCATCATCCACATGCAATTCCTATCATAAGCTTGGCAAGCTTCCTACACACCCGATTAACAAAGTTAATGTCACAAACTACAAGAGAATTTTATTTGTTGTAATGGGGCTTAGGTAAGGGTAGTAGAAATATTTGGAACTAGCTAAACACTACTTAGAGTCAAGAGACACTCTTTGTATGGATCTACAATATTTATAGAAATAAATTAATATAGAAAAGACATCAAAAGAATAATAAACAAAAACTTAAATATAACATGGTGCTATAAAGTGCCACACTATATGGGAGCACAGGGGAAAATTTTAGATATATCCTCATATACATGTCTTCACCTTATGTTTATAACGAAATTGATTCCTGTATAATCTCGAATGCCTCTCGTCACTGCAGACACAACTCAAAATGGTAACAAATGAAAATTATGAAAATAATGCTTTTTAACCTTTTTGAGATTTTTTATTAAAAAAACTCTATCACATGTTTATTTTATTTTTATAAGAACTATTACATGTTTATTATTTCTAAGCATCTAAATTTTTAAAATTCATATTTTTTTAAAATGTTTTAATTTATAGTTGACTCAAATTATAAAATAGTTAATCAAATAACTTTTTTAATCATGAAGGAAATAAAAAAATGAAAAGAATATGAACAATAGAAAATAGAAAAATCAATAATAAAACCCATAATGAAATAGAAATCAATAAAAAAAACAATCGAAACATAAACAAATCAAACGAATACGAGCAAATCCAAAAATCTAACCCCTTTGTAACCCATGACAACAAAAGAAACAACTTAACAATCCAAAATTTTAGGAGTCACCACCAATTTTATTAAATTTAGAAAAAATTGGAAAACCTCAAAAGTAGTGATGTTCGAAAAACCTACTGGATCGAGAATCGCTTACAGCAGAGGAAGGGTGGAGAATAAACCCCATAGCACCCTAACACGCTCATCCTAAAGACGGTTGCTCAAATTGATTTTATACAGCTATTATAAGTTCTAAATTTTTTTACCCTAAAATTAAATAAAAATAATATTAAGTAAATATTTTAAAAAGGAAACTAAATTAGAAAAATTTAAATTTGACTTCTGACAGAAATTTGACCCAGCTCCTATGTATTTCTCCTATGGTGGCAAAGTGAGGAGAACTCAAAAGTCATGTAGTTCTTCTAGAACTGACAAAGGACTGAATCGACTTGCTCTAACAAACATGCGATCGCCGAACCACTTCGATACGTAAGAAATAAAATGGGCAAGTGGATCGAATCGACTTGCCTAATGACATAATTAAATATGCTATCATCTGGAACCTCTTCGCAAACAAGAAATAAAATAAGAAGGGGACCGAATACTCACCCAAAAGAAAACTAAATACGCATCTATCTGAACCTCTTCAAAGCAAACAAGAAATAAAATAGCAGGGATTGAACCGTCTCGCACTTGATCGAAAATGCGCTTGTCTAACCTCCTCAAGAAAACCAAAATCTAAACATTCAATGGGCGTAAACCTCTCGCCAACAAAAAATTGAAGATCATGTGACACACCGGGTATAGATCCCACGAGAGAGTAGAGCTATAGTTCATGTGTCCTATTGATACGGGTACCACGTGTGTCGTAATTAAGTGGATGTCGAGCGCCATCGGCCTTTGATAAATGCCAACCACTATGTGTTGGGCTTGGTGGGTGCCCACAATCGCTGGTAATGGTTTTTGATGGGTGCCAACCATCGCGTGTTGTACTTTGATGGAAAAGTAATGAGGGATCTGGAGACCAACTAGACATGGTCTCACTTTGAGGAAAACATCGTGGGTCCGAATTTTTGGGCTTCCAAGTTCAGAAATCCTAGGTACCAACTCTCTTTCGGGTTTCCAGGTGTGAAATAAAAACATCTTGGGTATCGAGTATTTTGGGCTTTCAGGTGTGAAGAAAGGCATTTAAGGTACCAACTATTTTGGGATTCCAAGGTAAGCCATTCGCTTAATTCCTATCTTCATCTCTTGTTGTACTTCTTTTTTATCCTTTGTCTCTTTCTTTCCTTCTTTTCTTTTTCAGCATTCATTAGTCATACTTCAACTTAGAGCTTAACTCTCAAAATTGCCCTAGTTTAGGTTTTTTCTTCCTATTCCAATGACTACACTTTCGGTCTTTTGATCTTGCAATCTTTTCCTCTCTATCTTTCTTTTTTTTTTTTTTTTGCCCCAACTATTGCCTAGATTATCCTCACAAGTTTTCGATCCAAGGCCTTCCATTTTCTTTTTCTTTTTTTTTCTTCCTTTTTTTGATATGACAATGAGAGTTATGAAATTGAATGCATGAGCCTAAGATAAACTTATGATGCTTGAAATGCATGAGCCATGAGTGAGGAATGCATGAAAAGAGAAGAATCGTTTTTTTTTTCATTTTTTAGTGGGACCAATCAAACTCATGCTCAAATAGAAGCTTTTGTTGCCATCTTGCTAGTCCTCATCAACACATATTCTGTTTATCTCTTTTTTCTTCAATCATCTTCATCATCATATTTCTCATCATCATCCATTTATTCTTCTTCGCCTTCTTCTTGAGAGCATCATCTCTTCACATGATCGAGCATTAGTTTGTCGAATCATACTGCTTAACCTATACTCACTTCCTTGAAGCAAGACCTAATGGACAAACATGGATTCAAAATCTTTTCAGGTTGAGGTCTCACTTTTGTTAAGGCTTAAGGGGCATGAAAACAAAAGGGTATCATAAGAAAGTTAAATGGATATTGCCCAAGATTAACCAATTGATCCCCACATCATGGGAGGTCCAACTAATGTAGTCTAAAGGTCTTGTGATAACTAACAAACACACTTTTCATTGCCCTAGTGTTAGCAACTCAAATGCATGAAGATCCACCCCAAAGAAGAAGAAAAAATCCTCAAAGGTGTCAAAAATATGAATGCCTCAACAGAAGTCCCATTTTCCTTTTATGCCCTATCTTTTGCTTAGACCGCTTATGTAGGTTTTCAGCCTAATAGGCTTTTTTTTTATTCCTTTATCTTTTCCTTTTTTTTTTTGGAGAAAGCAAATGAGTTAAAAAAGAATGAAAATGGTTTGCCTCAACATTAAAATCTAGAAAATAGAAACAATCATTCATCAATCAAAAGGGGTTTTTTAAGGCTTGTAATGTGGCCATGGTTATGGGTTATGAAAGGAAGGATTTAAAAGGCCCAAATAAGTGTTTAAGGGTTAAATGGGATCAAGGATCAATTCTCCATTGAATGCATTCGAAGAGTTGGCTTCATCGCATTTTGTTCTAGAGACAACTATTTCACTCCTTCTCACTGCCTTATAATTTTTCTTTTTGTTTTTTTATTTCCTCCTTCTCATGCTTCTCCTTTATTTCTTTATTATTAGTCTGTACCCTTCTCTTCACCACTTTTCCTTTCCCCTTTTCTTCTTGCCTTTCAATGGCTTTTCTTTCTTTACTTTTTCATTCTTTATTTATTTCTCCAACACCCTTCTATCCCCCCTTTCTACTAATTCTTTTTATCCTTTGCCCTATGATTTTCATTGGGCTTCTTTTTTATTCTCTCACATCTTTTGCCTCTATTGTCCTTTTTAGCCACCTTTCCTTTCTACCTTCGATCCATGTAGCGATTGAGATTTAAAGCACTAAAAGGCTGATGTAACAGTGATTCTTGTCCAGGGTTTAATGAAAGAAAATAAATTTAGGCTCAAAGGGGACATCAAAGGATATGATTTTTTTTAAAGGAGAAAGAAAGAAGGTCATTCATCACTTCAAATCCTAATTGCTTATTTTCAAATTTTAATTTTAAGGCATATAAAACATTTTTTTTTGAAACTTTCTTTGCTCTCATTTTTTTTCCTTTTCCTTTTTTTTGTTTTGGAAACATGGTACTTTGGCAATTAGCATCCGTCCATGGGAGCAAAACGAACCAATTGGGGATTATTTCTTGCGGCAAGAATTAAAATGGGGAAGTTGGAAGAAGATGAAAAGGATACTACTTTGAAATCCATGCAAATTCATTAAAATAAAGCTTCAACGGTTAACATGGTTTACATGACTTTATTCCAGAGAACAATATGATCAAATAAGCTCAGATGCCAAACATCTCATCATTACATTGCATTGAGTACATGCTCTTACAGATCAAATAAGCATAGATGCCAAACACCTCATCATTATATTGCATTGAGTAGATGCTCTTATAGAGTTCACTACTACTTGCCCCATTCCCTCATTTAAATATGTCTTGGTACCAATATCTTGACCTCATTATATCGCTCCTTCATGCTCCATTGCCTCCATTCTGCCTTGGAAAATTTTCATTACTTCATTAATAGTGGGACTTATCTAATAGCTTTTCATGGATGTGGATCTAATTTCATCAAAGAAGAGTTTGATTAGTATCCACATTTTCTGTTGCACTATTTTTTTTTATGTTTTTCTATAGAAATGATGCTAAATGCATGGTGGACCTCAAACTAATATGCTATGAAAATGTGAGAATGAATTTTTATGTCCTTTTTTCGGCATGCAAATGGAATATCCTAAGATGCATAATGTTAAAAAAAATTATAAACCACCTTCTAATATGTAATGGATGCGACATGCAAAAGACTAAACCAATAAACACAACAATTTCTTTTTTTTTTCTTCACAATGAGATGCAATGTAACTAATAAAATAAAGAACAATCCAATCCTTTCTGTGAATGGAATGCAAACTTTTCACTCTTTTTTTTCTTAGTTCTTTTTTTATGCAAGTGGCAAACAACAAACTTTATTTAGGAAAAAAAAAAGATACATTGAGAAACAAATTACATGATTTTTTTTTACCTTTTTTTATTGACTTTTTGAATTTTTTGAAATTTATTTAGTAAGACAACACAAGATTTTTTGATTTTTTTTTACAACATAAAAAAAAACTAGAAATAAGGACCATGCTCCCACTTGTGACCTATACAGGTTTGCTTATGCTAACAGACATTTGTCCTATAGATTTACTGGCCTTTTCTACGGTTGACACTCACAACAGGTGGCTATTCTAACCTACAAATGTTTAGGTCTCTAGAGCCAAGTATCCTTTCGGGATGTTGACCACACCAGGATGTACATCCAAAATGTGGGCACCCACAAAGAGTCGCACTCTAGATGAGGAATTCGTGATAACCACACAAGATATACATCCAAAATGGCTTCCACTACACAATCTCTTACTAACTTAGGCTTCACTTAGGCCCGGTATAGGGCCCCACTCAAAATGTGTGTAAGTGCGGTGTGTAAAGGAGAGCATACGAACCTTGAACCCTAAAAATAAAAGCCAACTCAATCCTGCAAGACACAGGCAATATATACAAGGGAATAAAAATCTTCTACCCTAGGATTGAGTACTCACAAAAATAACTAAGGAAACAAATAAAATTTATATATATATATATATATATATATATATATATAAATGAATATATACAGAAAATAAGGAAACAAAATAATACTAATAAATGAAAACAATAAATATTTACAAATGAATGAAGCAAATCAATCAAACATTAAATGCACACAAATAAGAGAGGAAATCAATTAGTATTAAATATGTACACCAATAGGAATCAAATCAATTATACATTAAATTAAAATTACAAATATATTCAAAGTAGCAAATCAAATCAACTCTTAAATAGGTAAAAGATAAAACTAATCAACTAATCAATTAAATAAAAGCAAATCAATCAATCTATATACAAAAAAGATTAGGACAATCCATCAAAGGGGCGTGATTCACAAAGGTCCTCAATGTGAGTCGCCATCTCAGAATCCATCCAAAATTTTAGGAGCCGCCACTAATTTTATTAAATTTAGAAAAATTGGAAAACCTCAAAAGTAGTGATCTTCGAAAACCTATGGGTTCTGGGAATCGCTTATGTAGGGAAGGGTGAGAATAAACCCCACAAAGACCCCTAACACGCCCATCCTAAGACAGTTACCCAAATTGATTGTGCCAGCTATTATAAGTTCTAAAATATTTTTTTTACCCCAAAATTAAATAAAAATAATATTATGTAAATATTTCAGAAAAGGAAACTAAATTAGCAAAATTTAAATTTGACTTGACGGGATTTGACCCGCTCCTACGTATCCGGTGCAATGAAGAACTCAAAAGTCACGTAGTTCTTCTAGAAAATATTTGTGTGTTGATTGGTTTTAATTTTTTTTTTTTGAAAGTAAAAGTTGATAGGAGAAAGTTTAGGATCACCAAGTTGTCTCAACTCAGGCGTCTTAAACAAAGATTAACAAGATGTGACATCTCAGCTAATCTCCTCCCTTTTATGGAAAAAGAAAATATTAAATAATCCTAAAGTTCAAAATCGGGTCAAGGTAAACGATTTTTTTATTTTTCTCCTTTTGTAAAACAATAGAAGCAATGAGCACTACATAGAGTGTTACGTAATTCAAACAAGCCAAAAAGTGTTATTTTTTTTAATATTCATATTAATTAAAGTGGACAGAGTATATCTTTCACAGAGGAAATTTCAAATTAAAAAAAACCCTTTTTCAATGTTATCAACGCAACATAAAGTTCAGAGGCAAGTTATATTCCAAGAGCAAGACGGTCATGGCAGGATTCCAATTTGATGCATACATGGATTTGCAACTAGGAAAACAACTTGGTTAATTGAAAATTGAGATCATCTTGGTATTGGCCCCACGTAATAAAAATAGGAAGTAAAGAAGCAAAACCAAAGGATGAAACAAAAATTTCACAAGCACTTGGGAACCCGATAACAGGAAGAATATTAACGGTTGTTTGCTAAGCTTGTCTTTCTTCTTGCATCCGATCACTCTTGCTTCTAGTCTCTCTTCCTCCCACGCTCTCTATTTTTCTTTGTCAAACCAAGGTTGCCCTCCGATTAACTTCCCCATCTTTCACGCTCACCCTTCTTGGGTGTTTAAATAGATTGTTCAGCCCTCATCCCTCTCTTTCTTTTTGCAAGAATTATGCCCTTCTTAATGGCAATTGTAAAGGTGTGATATGGTATGAACCCCCACGAGCATGACTTACCAATTTTAATCAAATTGTGATCCGGTGATTTGCTAGGATGGAGGGATAATTATGAGTGATGAAATAAGCATACTCAAGCAAGATTCACGCCTTCAAGGCAGAGGCAAAGATGTCCCTTCTTTCGCCTTTTTTCTCTTCGGGCCCAAACCATTGGTCTAATTAGATTGAACGAACATGACCTTTACCACACTCAGCTGATACTTTTGGGCATGAATTAAAGCGCATGCCTCACTTACTTGGACATCTTTTCCACTCCTTTTATTGGGGATGGGGCTTGCATCGCGGACCCAATTTGACCGAAAGAAACACGTGATAGATTTAAAGTCCAATTAAGGCTCTCATCTTCTTAGTTCTTCCTTGAGACCAGCTTCGTGACCCGTGAAGAACCAAATACAACAGTATAAAGTATCATAATAATTTAACTTTCTCTATTTTTTGACTTTTTCTTATTTTGGTATTTTAGTTTTTTTGTTCTTTTTTAGCAAAATAAGAGCAAAACAATGCACACAAACAAAGGTTAAAACAACAAAATATTTTTGTGATTTTTCTTAAAATTTTAAAAACATCGATCAAAATTTGGTGTTCACACAAACCTATAACAAACTGAATAAAAAACACCTCAATGCAACCCAAATTCGATGAATCAAAGAAAAGAAACAAAGAAACCAGAATTGAGCAACTTTTTTTATTTGTCCCAAAAAGCAGTAGGCAAAAAAACATGTAAAAGATGGAAATAATATTTCGGTAACAGGCAATAAAAACCTCGTGAAAATAACCCACAAAAATCAACCAAATTTTGTACTAAAACAATGAAAACAAAGGAGGATAAATAGAAAGCAAATAGATAGTGCCCAAAATCATAACATATCTCACTTACAAAAAAATAGACTCGCCCAAAAAAATTATGAACAAAGAAGATGAAGAAAAGTATGCCTTTTCAAGATATCAGAAACAAACAAGGCCCATCGTATATCACTTGAATATCATGCGAGCAAGACAAAAAGAAAATGAATAGTACATAGTGGATGAAACCCACAAACAAAAGGAGCAATGCAAAAGACAAGACAACGAGGAAAGAGGTATAAGAAGAGGAAAATGCTATATATTATGAAGAAAAAAACGCACGAATGAAGTACGAAGGAAGAAATATAAATGGCACAATCTCTTTAATTTTTACCCATCTTTGTGATTTTACAATCTTAAATCCATCGAGTATTATTCGTGGCATTTTTCAGACATTTTTCTTCTGCACAAAATAGCATAGCTCATAAGGAGATTAATACCACACCGAGAAATGCTAGAAACATACTCTCAAAGACTCTCTTTTAACACACATTTTCCCATTGGTTGATATCCATATGGCTCTCACCAAATCTATGACTCACATGATTTAATAGGACCCATTTTAATTTCAACTAATAAGAGAGTGAATGTTAGAAAAAAGTGTTAGAAAAGGGCTGACAAGACTCCTCTCCCACAAAATATATTTCTCCATATGCAAAGAAATCAAACGCTTTTGAGACCCTTTGAGGAATATCAAACTCATTACCACAACCTGTTGATTGATTAGGGTCGATGTCAACATAGTTGAGATGATAGTCTTTAGAGTGATGCTTCGCAAACCATTTTTGTTTAAAAATAAAAAACTACCATGACAACAAATAATGTGAATAAAATATGAAAATCAAATATTCTATACATTGTGCATAAATGATCCAATATGAATCACTGCTAATTGCCACAAATTCCCACAATCTCACTAACGCATAATAAATGACATTCACTATTTTCACTATTTTTCTATTTTAAAATATACAAAAATAATTGTTAAAGCAAAATTATCAGAGTGAGGTAGATTTTTGCAAGTTTTGTCGAACCTAATGAAGGCAGAAGTGTGAAAATTCTGTCTCAATCCTACTTATTCTTATCCCATACCGATAAGCGAGAGACTAATATCAGGAAATCCTATGAGGCGAAGGGCATAGATTTTTCAAAGTTATTGTGGTTTTTAATTGTACGATATAATGATATTGACTTGCATCATATAAATGTTTATCGAAAGACTCATAACCTATATGTTTAGCTAGCATTCACATCGATCGTCATGAAACAATAGCTTGACAGAATGAATATATTGCAGCAAAGCTACGTTGGAATGCAATATTTTAGTGCATGTTTGGATTGAAGTTTGCAAAAACAACTCTTTCCTTGCTTCCTTTTCAAATTGAGTTTCAAGGTAAAACTTGGGCAATGCTTCACATGTGTTTAGTTCTGTGACGGCAAAAATTAATTTTGACTGAATTGATTTTATAATATTGATTAGGTCAAGAGTGAGTTGAAAGTAACATGATTAATTTATCTTTGGATACATAACTAAAAAATGATTTTTATCGATTCAAGTTGTTTGAATAGTTTAAATCAAAATTGTTTTGGGGTAGATAACGCTATGGACACTCTCTCGACACAATATTTTAAACACTTCTTATCGATTAATATCACACTTTTTTTCAAAATCAACCATTGCATTGAAAGTTACTATCATATAGATCATATCAGAATTTTAACATTAATCTATGATCATTTGCTATGTAAATTTCAAGATTAACGCCAATCGGTGTAATTACAAATAACGTTAATCTTGACGCATCTTGATGACATAGCAAATGATCATAGATTAATGTTAAAATGACGTTAATCTTGACGCATCTTGATGACATAGCAAATGATCATAGATTAGTGTTAAAATTTACAGATATGATCTATATGATAGTAATTTTCAATCTAATGGTTGATTTTAGAAAAAAAAAGTGTGACGTGACCCAATCATTGAGAGAGTATTTAAGAGAGAATGTCCGTAGTATTCCTCTTTAGGGGGTGTATCATTACCAAAATGGGTCCTAACTATTGTGTATAAAACTATATTTCTTTTTCATTTTAGACAATTATTTAAATTTACGTTAAGTTATTAAATTTAATATAATTGAATACATATTATTAAAGGAAAAATGCATAAATGGTCGCCCACAAATGTATGATGCGGTCCAACAAACAAGACAACAAATTATAAATGGTGATGTAGTCCACCTATAAAAATATGGAATATGGAAGTTATAAATAGAGTGGCTTCTAGGGCGTAGAAGCATCACATGTGATTCACCTGCGGATCAGCAAAATGACTGGCCATAAGAGATAAATGTGGTGTCAATTTTGTAATATGTAAGTTTTATAAGGTTAAGATTTGAAATTTATTTAATTGCAAAACAACCCATTTGCAAACCTTATATGCACTTGTCATGGCAGATTGTCACTACCGCACTTTTCGGTGGCTTGTTTGCGGTATGTTGAAGACGTGGGGCACTATTGAATTTCCTTGAGGGTGTTCGATCCACGGAGGTGGAAGGTGATGGTCGCAATTTTTGGACGTGGTGGTTGTCATGGGTCCTCGTGGTGACTCTGATTTGCGGTTGTGGCACAGAAAAATCTGGAATCTCATCACCTAATTCATTGATGAAAAATATTACATGAAGAAATTGGCCAAATATGTATTTGTTTTCATTGTTGATAATGGTAAAGTTGCATTCCATGGGGAAGATAATGATCAGGATTTTGGTTTACATCTTCATTGCCTACATTTTTCCCTGATTAGTAATTATTTTGCATAAGAGTCATTGCTATTTGCAGTTTTGGTTGGGATATATGCATCATCAATGGTCTCGTGCTAGTATTTTTTGTGCGAAGTTCATTTCTTCAATGCTTGGCAAGAGAAGATAGTTGAAAAGATGGATTTGGATTCACTGCATTCGCTAAATGCCAGACACTGCATTCACGTTGATCTCAACCGAAGAATTCGCCTGACGTTACTTAAACCGCCACATCCTTAAACAGCTTGCGTTCAAGCCTTCAACACACACACGCAGAGTTTCGCTTGAACGTTAATTTGAGTTATTTCTATTTTTTATGTTTTACACGCTGCACATTCACGAGACTTATGTTATGTCTCGTTATCTTTTCCAATTGTTTTGTTTAGCTTTTATTGCTTTTGCTTTTTTTTTTTCCTTCAAATTATGTAAATGGGCTGAAATAAAAAATTTATATAACCTATTACCAAAAATAAATTCTATAAACATAAAACGTGGACAAAAATAATGATACGAGAAATTATGTAAATTTTTTAATATTGTTTAGGCACTTCTTTTATTTGTATATTTATATTGATATAAATTGGGTTAAAGTTATTTTCTTGACAACAATAAAGTAATCATATGTTTTTTCCTAATAATAGTAATAGTAAATTAAGTAAATTAAAATGAAAATATATTACAACATTTAAATCAAAAATAATCAAAAAAATTAAATAGTTAATTAAGTAAATAAATTTAAAGTATTTGATTGTGCCTCTGATCCAAATATGTGATCCACTAGTGCGCTCCTCCTCTCTAGTCCTGGATAGCCACCGTGGGAGAGGTATCTCGCACATGCATTTCAACGCTAAGTCAAGATGTGTATTAGTATTTAGAATAATGGCTCAAATAGATTCTTAAGAAAATATGAAAACATAATTAGTCCCTGAAAAAATGGAAAGTACTCTTTCGGTCCTAAAAAATCTCAAATTTTAATTAGATTACTCCTTTATAGAACTAAAATATCCCTCAAAACTACTCTAAAAAGGACTCGTTTGACTGATTTGAGATTGTTGAAGAAATATATGTCTTCTTGTTTTTTCTCAATGACTACTTTGAGACTTTTTTTTTGTGAAAATCAAACTTCATTAAAAAATTAGAAAAAAAATCAATACACTCAGATTGAAAAATGTGTTGGGTCATTTCCTATCCACAATTGAAAATCAACACGAAAATCTAAGTCGACAAGATACATGGTAATAAAACACTTAATCAAAACAGTCAATATAACATTATCGAACCATCTTAATCCTAAAACAAAAAAGTTAATTATAAGAGATAAAACAAAAATTATGTAAGGCCTCCTTCCGCTAAGATCGCATTTGTCCTTGCGTATCTTGTGCTTAAGAATCTTTTCTAATGTTGACTCTTTATGTTATAGGATGATAAGCCTACTCATTAGCGCATACAGTAGTGTGACTCTCTCCTAAAAAAAAAAATTGTTCAAATTTTAAATTGTTTGATAAAGCATAATAGAGGGTATTTAAATTGTTTTTATTTTTGTTTAATTAATTATTGAAAAATTTTATTTTTTGATTTTTTCTTAATTTAAGTGTTGTAATATATTTTTCATTTTAATTTATTTAATTTATTTTTATTATTAGGAAAAAGCATATGAATACTTTATTATTGTCAAGAAAATTTTTTGTACACAATTTATATTAATATACTAATAAAAGAGGTGCCTAAAAATATTAAAAAATTTAAAGTATTTATCTTATTATTATTTTATTCCTCTATGCATACGTAATTTTTTTATAAGATCTATGCATACATATTTATGTTTATATAAAGTTTTTATTTTTATTTCAGCCCATTTACATAATTTGCATAAAAAACAAAAGAAAGCAAAAGCAATAAAAACAATACAAAACATTTGGAAAAGATAATGAGACATAAGTCTTGTGAATGCTCAGCGTGAAAAAAAAAAAAACAGGGCGGCAGCTTTCCAAAACATGAATAAAATAAAAAATAAAAATAACTCAAATAACGTTCAAGCAAAACATTGTGCGTGTGTTGAAGGCTTGAAGCTGGCAAGCTGCTTTAGACAAGCCGTTTAAGGATGTGGCTGTTTAACTAACGTCAGATGAATTCTTCAGTTGAGATCAGCATGAATGCAGTGACCGTAGGCATTTAGCAAATGCAGTGAATCTAAATCCTGAAAAGATTGTGTTCTGGACAGAACTTTAGGGGATGACCGGAGAAAAAGCGGTACGGTGGCGTCAGGTCGGATGACGACGGCGTGTGGTGGTGGTGTACCAAGAACACTCCAACGCCAAGTCAAGGCGTAAGAGGTAAGTGAAGAGGTGATGAAATGAATAATACCTCAATCGCTTCAAGTGACTCTCCTTTTATAGGAGTCAAGGCTTGAGGCGGTTCCCGCGGTGGCGCCGGATGCCGCCGATCGCTTTACCGACCGTGATGGGATGGGCGAATGCCGAGGACTGTTGGATCGCCACGCCGATTTGGTCTCGTGGCAAGGCGGTGGGAACCGACTTTGGTAATGGGTCAAGTGATGACTCTTCTGATTGGGCCTCTACCACCCGAACAATTGCCCCCAAGTCGCTAGCTCGAATGTCGAGGTGGTGACTTATTTGTCGGTCCGCTGATGTCGACGCTCAACGCCCTTGTCCGTAAGGAACCGTAAGCGCCGCCATGTCGTGGTTTGTAATAAGGTTTTGTTACGAGCTCGTGCACGAGGTCGATCTCTTTATCAGTGCTCATCACGAAGCCTGCACGCGGCCTCAGACGCAGGTCGGCTGCGGTGTTTGTGCAAACGCACAAGGCTTTGTCATCACGAGCTCGCACGCGGCCCTGCGACGATGCTCGATCTCTTCATCGTGTGCCAGGTAAACGCACAAGGCTTTGTCACGAGCCTGCGTAATCGGCCTCGCAGACGAGGCCTGGCCTCTTCATCAGTGCTTGTGCAAACGCACAAGGCTTTGTCATCACGAGCCTGCGGCACGATCTCGCGACGAGGTCTGGCCAGGTGCTTGTGCAAACGCACGAGGTCGTCATCACGAAGCCTGCACGCTGGCCTCGCACGAGGCTCGGCCAGGATGCTTGTACAAACGCACAAGGCTTTGTCATCACGAGCTCGCACACGGCCCTCGTGACGAGGTCGGCCAGTGGTGCTTCAGGTAAACGCACAAGGCTTTTGTCACGAGCCTGCGTAATCGGCCTCAGACGAGGTCGGTCTCTTCATCGTGCTTGTGTAAACGCGACAAGGCTTTGTCATCACGAGCCTGCGTGCACGATCTCGACGAGGTTTGCCAGGGTGCTTGCAGGTAAACGCACAAGGTCAAGTTATCACGAGCCTGCGGCACGCCGTCTCGTGACGAGGTTTGGCCAGAGTGCTTCAGGCAAACGCACAAGGCTTTGTCATCACGAGCCTGCACGCGGTCTCGTGACGAGGTCGGTCAGTGGTGCTTGTGCAAACGCACAAGGCTTTGTCATCACGAGCCTGCGGCGCGCGGTCTGCACGACGCCGATCTCTTCATATCGTGTGCCAGGTGCAAACGCACAGGATAACAAAGTGTTTTGTTTTCTTCAATCATACTTTATTGCTTCACATTGTGTGTTTTGATACAATTGTTTCAACTATAATATTTCTTCATTTTTGCCGCTGCTCCAAGTTCTTGGAATTTGTTGTCCTCAGAAGTGTCTCGAGGGTGTAGGCGCTTCAGACTAGTCTTTACGACGATTCCAGACGGCCTTCCCAATTGGGCGCAAGTTTCCTTGTGGGCGTTTCTTCAGCCAACATCAGCTCGTCAAGAACTAGATCTCCGTGCATGAATTCTCTGGGTACAACACTTTGGTTGTATCTTGCCGCGATCTTCTGCTTTCACTACGACCGCCAAGCGCCGCGAAGTTCCCCGTGATTCGCCAAGGAGGTCAAGTTCTTCTCGCACACTCCGACAGTTGTCAATGCTACTCTGGGATGTGAGGTTCTCCAACTAAGTTCCCAATCTCGACAGAATAATCGCCACCCCATAAGTGAGACGGTGCGGGATTCTCCCGTCGCTGAACGTGGAGTAGTCCGACACGCCCAAAGCACTCCTGGGAAGCTCTTCCGCCTGGCTGCCCTTGGCCTCGCTTTAACCTTCGCTTCGCATCGTAAAATAACCCTGTTCGCGGCCTCAGCTTGACCGTTCGTCTGGGGGTGTTCTACCGAGGTGAAGTGCTGTTTGATGTCGAGGTCTTCCATAGTCTTTTGGAATCCGCGATCCGCGAATTGTGTTCCGCTGTCGCGACGCACCACCCCGGGAATCCTTAACCTCGTCGTAATATATCTTTGAAGAACTTAATCAAGTTTTTTGCGCTTATCTTCGCCAGGGCTCGCCAACCCACTTGGTAAAGTATCTATCGCAACGCCAGGTACTTCACCGTCCGGAGCCGTTGGAAAAGGTCCAAGTATATCAATCCCCACCAGGCAAAGCGGCCACGGTGAAGTCGTGATGTTAACTCAGAGGAGGAGCTAAGTGTAGATCGCCATGTCTCCTGGCATTTGTCGATTTCTTCACGAACGATGTCAAGGGCCGTGATTCGTGAGTCGCTAATAGTATCCTCGCGCGAGGATTTTCTTTGCCAAGGAACGCCCTCCAAGGTGTTGCCCACATATGCCTTCATGCACTTCGCAAGTGCATATTGGCGCCGTGTATCGCCGAGGCATTTCAACAGGGGTGGAGAACCCTTCGATATAAGATACCGTCAATCATGGAGTATGAAGATGCTTTCTTTCGGATTTTGGCAAATTCTTTCTCATCATCGTGTAGTTGACTAAGTTGAATAAACTCTTGAATGGATGTCATCCAACCGTCGCTCATCTGGCAGATCTCGACACTTGCCCGAGAAATTGCAAAGCGCAATTTCGCAGCTTTCTCAAGAGCCGTCATAAGTGGCATCAACCATCGCAGTAATGCTAGGCTTGGCCGTTGTTTCTTGTATCACCGATCCGTCGCTTTCCAGAGCTTCTCGTGGCCGGGCGAAGTTTGGACAAAATGTCATCTCCGGGCGCTTTGTTCTCTCGACGGTACGATCTCAACCGAGGAGAAGTCGCTCATTTTCTTTTTACCAGGGCGAGGTATTTTTGAAGAAGTGGATCTTTAGCCTGGTATTCTCCACCAACTGGGATACAACTACCGAGAATCGCTTCGAAGTTTTACCTCTTCTGCCAAGTCTCGAGCCGCGTGAGGCCGTAAACACGCTTCAGATCGGCCTGGTTGTTGGGGGTGGAAAGGAGAATCCCAATGAAATTTCGACAATCAGCCCGGCCGTCGTTTTCGAGCAATAAGCCGCCATCGCTTTGGAATTGACGATCCGCCGACATGGACCGGCCCATCCGAACATGGTTCTCAGAGCCCGTGAGTCATCTCGGCAATGAAATCCGCCAAGCACCGGGCTTTGATAGTTTGTCTCGGCCAAAAGTGACTCCGACCGACAACTCGATCGACCACTTGATCATACGCTCGCCGTGTCGCCTGGTAGAACTGCTTGATTGGTCGGTCATCAACCATAATGGGATGTGCCAAGAAGTATTGTCTTAGGCGCCGAGTCGCGATTACTAGCGCGAGCGCCGACTTTTTCGATCTTCCGGTATCTCACTGGGCCCTGGGCTTTGCTTATAAAATAGACCGCTGCCGCCTTCATCTGCTTCGCGAACGAGGACGTGACTCGAGCTTCGCTCGACACCGCCAAGTAGAGATAAAGCGACCTCCCTGACACGGTCTCGCCAAGATCAAGCGGTTGGGACAAGATGTGTTTTACCTGTGTTAAGGCTTCTTCGCACTCGCCACCATTCGAATCGAATTCCTTTGAGCAAGCTTTAAGAAAGGCAACGCATGTTCGCAGACTTTGAGATAAACCTCGCCGTGGATGCAAGCATTCCAAGAGCCTGGATGTTTTTCTTCGACGATGGTTGCCGTGATCTCTCGTGATAGCTCGACATTTGTCGGGGTTGGCCTCGATTCCCTCCTGCTAGATAAAAACCTAGAAATTTCCCACTGCATCCAAAGTGCACTTTTCGGATCGAGCCTCATATTATGTCTTCGTGATTTCAAAGCAAAGACTTCTTTAAGATCGACGACGTGGTCGATTTCCTCATCGCTTTTACTATCATATCGCCCATATATACCTCCAAAGATTCTACCGATTTGGTTGGCAAAGACTTTATTCATCATGCGCCGATATGTCGCTCCAACGCTCTTCGAGGCCAAAAGGCATCACGTTATAGCAGAATTGCTTTTATCTGGCCATGAACGCGTTTTTTCTGATCGGCATGGTGCATCTAATCTGGTTGTAACCGCAGTATGCATCCATAAAAGACAACAATCGAAATCGAGGAATTATCGACGAGTTTGTCGATATTAGGGAGGGTAGGCGCCTTTGGGACATGCCTTGTTAAGATCGGGCAGTAATCAACACACATGCGCCATTTTCCATTAGATTTTTAACTAATACAACATTTGATAGCCAAGTAGTATATTTGACCTCCTAATGAATTCAGCCTTTATCGTTTTCAACACTTTGGTCGCGGTCACTTTTTCAGAGCTTGCTTACTACGGCTCGAGCTACCCAACGAGCCTCGGGGTCGAGAGCGAGTTGGTGGCAAGCGATATCGTGAGAAATACCTGGCATGCTCGGCAGTAGTCCGCCGAAGAGGTCTGGCATTGACTTCGTGCACTGCTAGTTGCAATTTGACCTGCTCAGGAGGCTCGCACTAAGCTTCACCGCCTTCCAGGTCTTCCTAGCCGAACTCTGATGAACTCTCCATCGGGTACCAGCCTTTTAATTTTTGGCCGGAGCTCGCGGGCTGGGGTCGTTCTCCCAGATTTCATCTTCGATCTCAATCCTGGCGCCAAAATCGGTGAGATTGACTCAGCAGCCTTTTTGCTTTCCTTCTCTTGGCTCGCTCGCTTAAAGATAAAAGATAGCATCTCCTCGCAGCCTTCTTGATCTGGCCGCGATGGTGACGACTTTGTGCTCAAGTATCATGGAAGCGCATTTTCAAGTGGATCGCCGAGGTTACAGCCCGAAGTTCACTCAACGTCAGGCGTCCGACGATGCAGTTGTAAACGGACTTGCATGGTAATACAATAAACTGGACCTTCACAGTTTTGGAGATTGGTTGTTCTCCAAAAGTCACCATCAACTCCACATAGCCCAACGGCTTTGTCTTCGAACCGTTGAACCCAGTCAGATCGCACTCGGGTATGGTACGCAGATCTTTTCCTAAGTTTCAAGGTTTTGAATAACTCGTGGAACATGATATCCGCCGAGCTCCCTGGTCTATCAAGATTCTTCTCGACGCCAAAGTTAGCCATATAGGCTTTCACCAACAGGGAATCAAGTAGTTCGCCTTTCATTCACCAAGTCTTCATCCAAAAGGCTAGGGGTGGTCTTCCCTTATGTCGGCTTGATGAAGAGAAAACAGTAGAAACGGTCATTGCTTCTCTCAACTTCCGTTTTGCCGAATCGATGCTCGCCTCTTTATCTGAGAATCCTCCTGAAATGACTCACATGGCGACAGCGAGGAGGACGAGATTTCTCTTCTGATGCACGAAGTCGCCCTTTCGCTAAGGCGTCACGTGGTTGATTCTTTCTTCCGAGGTCGAGGTGATCTAGATCTAGACCTTCTATCCCTGATCTTGGCTTTCCTTTCACGATCTAGTCAACTTCCTTTCTTGATTAGTTGTTCTATGACGCCCTTCAGGTGAAAGTATTCATCAGCCTCGCGCCCAATACACTTGTGGAAGTGGCAGATTTCGATTTATCGGCGCTTGGCATCTCTTTTCCCCTCTGGGAAATCTGACCAGATCGCGGACCGGTGCTCGCGCACTCATTCAAGATGCGCTGGGTGTAAGCTGCTCAAAGGGGTATATTCGCCATACCACTTCGGACCACTGCTGCCTTCTCCTTACGCGACTTGTCTTCGCGTTGTCCACCGCCTTCTCCTGGGTCTTACCTTTAGTTCTCGGCGTCATCAACTTTTCTTCATAATTCATATGTTTCGAGCTCGCTTCAAGAACTCGCTCAGTGGTCTCGGTCGGCCGACACCAATGTCGACGCTTAAATAAACTTCCTTCTATCGTGCCCCGCCTAACAAGTACAGCTTCATCTCGTCAGAGCATTTCTTTACCGTAATGGCCTCTTTGTTGAAACGCCCGACGTAGTCTCCGATAGACTCATCTTTCTCCCCGGGCCGAATTGCCGCCAGAGCCGCTGCTGACTGGGTCGACTTTAGACGCAGTGAAATGTGCGAGAACTCGCTAACGAGCTCACCCAGAACCAATGGAATTTTTCCTAAGAGTCCTGAACCAAGACAAATACCGCTTTCTTCAGAGTGAGGGAAGATTCTCAGACTTCACCGCCCTTGGGCGCCGATAGCTCGCGACAGCCTCAAAGCAACCAATATGTTCGGCTTCGTGGCCTGGTGGTGCCGCCATACATGAGTCCAAAGCGGTGGTTTCAAGATGCTTTAATCGGGAATTTCATGACTTTGGACGAAAAGGACCAAAAGCTCAGGCGAAGTCACCGTGGTCATCGCCCGAGAAGGAGTCGATGAAACAGACAGCACGGCAGCACGCGTGAGAGGTGTGCCCGTAAGTTTTGACTCACGCCAGATGCCGAGGCGCTCTTCTATGAGGAGTGTCACTATCGCGGTGGTATCTTCGCTGACGGACGCTGGCCGGGGAGTTGGCGATGGTTCTACGTGAGTACGCATCCAATCGAACGGTTATTTTGGTGTGCTCTATCCACAGAGCTGATGCGAGTCGCGCCATGGTGGTGGCGATGAACAGATCCGAGATTTGTAGACTCCTTCGACCTCTCGAGTAGAACGAGAAACATGATCTTCTCTCGTTCTCGACCGCGTGGCAATGCGAATCCGGATTTCCTTCACGATTCTCCATTCGATCGAGGCGTTGATTCCGAGGCGGCATTGCTTCAAAGATGGTTCGAATGAATTCACTAATTCGTGGATCGGAACGGCGTCATTCTGATGGGGAGGTGGAAGGTTACTCCTCTCATGTTCCACGACAAAATTAACAGGTTCGTGGTGAGGTGGTTCAAAATCTGCGTTCGCACGAGTGGAGCTGCGAGTCGCGACCTGGTGCTTCGATCCAGTCATCGTCTCGACAAGTGTCGAGCAAAGATGTCGAGCAAAAGATGTCGAGCAAAGATGTCGAGCAAAGAAATGAAATCAGAAATGATCCCCACAGACGGCGCCAATGTTCTGGACAGAACTTTAGGGGATGACCGGAGAAAAGCAGACGGTGGCGCCAGCCCGATGACGACGACGCGTGGTGGTTGTGTACCGCAAACACCCAACGCCAAGTCAAGGCGCAAAGAGGTAAGTGAAGAGGTGATGAAATGAATAATACCTCAATCGCTTTGAAGTGACTCTCCTTTATAGGAGTCAAGGTCGGTGAGGCGCTCCTCGTGGTGGCGCCGGGATGCCGCCGATCGCTTTACCGACCGTGATGGGACGGGCGAATGCCGAGGATGACCGTTGGATCGCCACGCCGATTTGGTCTCGTGGCAAGGCGGTGGGAACCGACTTTGGTAATGGGCTGGCGGATGACTCTTCGGATTGGGCCTCGGCCCAGTCCGGAACAGATTGCTTCATCAATGGTCCAGTGTTGCTTTTACTCTATTTCTTCAACTAGTTTTTTTTTTTAACAACTTGGTGTATTTAAAAAACCAACCATTATTGTTGAGCCAAGCTAGTCATCCGCTATAAACACTAGTGCAAAAAATGAATTTTATAACAGGTGTTTACATCGGTTTTTCAACAACCAATGTGAAAGAAAATGCGGTGTTTACATCTCTTTTGTCATGCCCTAATTTTATCCAGTCTCTTTCTTTTCTTTTTGCTTTTGCTTATTTTGAATAAATATTTATATATTTATTAGTTTATAATAATTTATAATAAAATAGAAAGAAAAGAAAGGGAAAAAAGAAAGAAAAAGAAAAATATTAGAAAGGAGTGCATATAGTTAGATAGGGGGCACCACTAGCAATATGCTAGTGGGCTGGTGGTCAAAAATTCCCTGCTTACGTGTCCCAAAGTGGAATAATTATAAGACCTTATTTGTCTATCACAAAATAAAAATGTGTTTTTTTATATGTTAGTTTTTAATACAATAATAATATATCATAAAATAAAAATAGAATATATTGAAAATAAATAGATTGATATTGTGATTGATTTGTTTAAAATAGTCTGACTTGAATATCTCTAATTTTAGCATATTTTGAAATAAATTGATTAGAATCTCCCAAATAAACGCACGTTTCCAAATGACATAAAGCTGATTCTGATTGAAATTTTCTATATCTCATCTTCAATCTCTTTTCCTTTCTAGTTTTTTGAATTTATATAATTTTGATTTGATTTACCTTTTTTTATAGGGAGACTCAAGGCTATAAAAAGAGGTGCATGCCATCAGAAAAAAGGGAAGGAGATTTGAAAGATGATGAATACGAGAAGACAGTAAACAAGAGAGAGACATAAGAAAATATTTCCTCACAAAAAAATAAGAAAAATAAACTAACATTAGGTTTTTTTTAGATTTTCTTTTCTTCTCTATAATTTTGGTTTGAGATCTATGAGAACCAAGAGCAAGCTTCTTCTCCTCTCATCTCCTTGTATATATATTTGAAGGCTTTAACCGTTGAATCTTATTCTATCTCTCTATATATATTTTGAAATTTTCATATCATTGATATCTATTTGATTATAAGAAAAATCAAAACTTGAACTGTAATAACACCTTAATATATTTATTTTTGCTTTTTTTTTCGTTATTGTACAATTATCCATTATTTTTATGTATTTTTAAAAAAACGGATTAACAATAATGATGATAATAATTTGGTAAATAAAGTTGTTTAGGAATAATAACATCTTGAGCTCTTTTATTCTACTTCCTTTTTTTTTTAAAAATAAAATTGGATCTCTTTAGTTTTTTTTTTTCTTATTCAAATAAAACGACTTCTCAAATGCATAGAAGCCCACAAAATGCCACTGCACGATTCGATTATTTTGGGGCTTTTCCTTTTTCTTAAAAGTAAAATAAGTGAATTTCATTAATGGAACTAATTCTTTAAGACAAACATTTTTCAAACAGTTAAGGGTACCATTTTAAATGAAAGGCCATAGAGGTGTTAATACATTTTCTATGCAGAATCAACTTAGAACCAAATATCGATCGTAAGACCATTTTCCTTTTCTTCTCTAAAAGATATTTTTCCCAATATTTTTATTTAGTAAATAAAACATAAGTGGTGACTCTACCAAATTTTTAGGTTTGCAACATTTTTTACCGACGACAGTGACAAAGCCTTGGATTCAGAGAAAAAAATTAAGGAGAAAAAAAAACGTGAAGGAACAAATCATAATTTCTAATAACTTATTAGTGATGGAACACCGGTTAACCATATGATTGATGATGGTTCACTTTAGACACCGCCAATAAAAACTTGACAACAAATCCATTATGCAGAGTACATGAACAAGACAGTTTGTTCAGGTAATCGATGCAATGAAATAATTCTTGGCAAGTCAAAATCACGAGCAAAAGCCAAGAAACAACAACTCTTATGGTTGGCCATTAAGATTGAGGGAATACGGTGACCAATGACCTTTCCTTTATTCTTCTGAGATACTTCCTAAATAGAAAGTTTTGAACCCTTTTGATACAAGTACTTACCAACTCATTTTTTTTTTTCATTCCTTTTATGCCTAAATTTTTAAGGTATCTGAATGCATTAATGATAATTTTATGTACAATATGAGATATTGTTTTTTTATGGGTCCCACCGTAATTAGCCCGTTGGGCCCAGTGAGTCCTCAAGATCTCTCACTGTTCTGGTCCTTTGGACCGCCATGACTAATATCCGGCGATCGTTTAATTGGGCATGAACCTCTTCCAAACACATTTTTTCCATCCACAAGGCTCGAACCCGAGATCTTGCTTAAGGGAATTTGGACCCCTTCCGTTCGGACCATCATGTGTTGGTACAATATGAGATATTGTATGAAGCGTGATCTTTTTTTTTTGAATTTCAAATGTTCTCTTTCTTCCTGCCAATTGTTTAAATGAATTTCGACGTTTTAGGAATATATTGCAGCAATATTTAAGAAGGCTAACAAAGATAATTCAAAAACACTTATAGAATATATTGCAACATTATTAAAGAATGTTTGATTGTTGTAAAAAAGTAACTATTTTTTTAAAATCTATGTCCTGCAATTTTTAAAAATTATTATTTATACTAAATTGTAGTTTTAATTTAGATTTCCTCCTTGTTAGATTGAAAAAGTGATAATTTATTGAAAAAATGATAATTTATATCATGTTTAATAGCTTTGTGGTATATGATTGAAACAAAACAAATATTAATAAAAAAATTCCTTATAACATGATATATTATGCGCGTAAATACAAAGACTAATATCTAGAGGTATTAATATGTATTTAAGAGGATTTCATATAAATATTTAGAAAGATATGTTAGATCAAATCAAATATATTAATAGTTTTATAATCTTTTAAAAAGACGATGTATACCCGTGCACGGCACGAGTCAGCTATTCTAGTAAAAAACATACAAATTATGTAGCCTACGATCCGCTTATAAATGGTCATACTAACGCATAAATTTGACAAATGTCACTGCACTAATTATATAATTGTTTGATGCATCAGCGAGCAGTTCAGCAGAAACATAAGCAATTAATGAAACTAATTAAAGGTAACGAGGGAATAGAGGAAAGATGTACCTGCCACACACTACTAAATTTCAGAATCAATTACAAGCTACCGTGAAAGCCTTGGATTATAGCTTCAAGTAGAATCCATTCTGGGCAGCATAATTGCTTTCTCTTTGTGCAACCAAGACAACTTCACAAAAGAGGCAAGCCACATTTAACACTAGCAACATGCGTTCATGGAATTTCAATGCGGTTCCAAACAGATGCTCGATTGCTAATCAGGTCTAACCGAAAACTAAACTTGTTTGAAGATCTCCCAACTGAAAACCAAATATAGTCGTCTGCTTTCACAAGTATTTAAATCAAACAGGTAATTTTCTGAGAGAATTTTTACTGAAACTGCAATTATCTTCTTATATCTAACTTGCATTGGAACACAATTTTTTCCCATTAAATCCAAGACAATCAGGCTCTTATCTATTATTAGTTTTGTTCTTTTTTTTTTTTTTTGAAATGAAGTTTTGCTTTCAAGTTGAATTGCAACAGTTTCCCGGGTCACCCAGACGGGCTAAAAGGGACCATAAACACGGGCTTCAAGCAACAGGAAAGAGGCCCAATGTTTATTAAATCCCCAAATCCGAAATCAAAAGCAGAGAGAAACAAACAAACAAACAAACTAGGGTTAGGGTTTTAAATTGGATTCGTGTGATCGGTTCCAATTTGATTGATTTTCTCACAGGCGAGGCAGACACCCTAGCTGTTGATCCATGGCGACACAGACGACAAAGCGAAAGCCGGTTTTTGTGAAGGTGGATCAGCTGAAACCTGGAACCAATGGCCACACGCTGACGGTGAAGGTGGTGAGTTCTAAACCGGTGAAGACGGTGACCAACCGTGGAGGTCGATCGTCGGTGATAGCTGCTCGCCCCTCTCGCATCGCCGAATGCGTCGTCGGAGACGAAACCGGAACCATAGTCTTCACCGCTCGCAACGAACAGGGTACGGTGTTTGTTTATTTGTTTGTTTTTGTGGTTGTCTGTGTTGTGTCGTGTCGTGTGGTTTTGTTTTGTGTGTATTGTGATGGTTTTTTTGAATTTGCATATATGTGATGTGCTTGTGTTGAATTTAAGTGCTGATGGGTATGTGAAGTCGTTGACTTTGAGATGGAATTACTTTCAGTCCTAATTTTCAATTCTATTGCTTAGGACTTGGAAGATTTGATGTTTCAATAACCCCTTTTTATCTCTTCTATATGCGAATAATGAATAATCTCACCCCTGTATGTTGGCATGTGAAAGAACCTATGCTACTTGTCATAGACTGATTGTGAAGATAGTTTGGCATTCGAAATAGACTAATTTAATCTAGAACTAGTTGATTTTATCTGATTTTAGTGTCTGTCAGAGATTTAAACTTGGAGACCTGGTTTATTCTCACTATGAAGATTGTGCATTATAAGATATTAATGTTGTTAATTCATTCAAGTCTGTTGACAGGAAAAAGGTTAACGTGATCTTGTTTTTTAGAATGTTGGAACTCAGTTAGTTCCCTAACTGAAGTTTTCCAAAGTAAGCTGTATGTAAAGTGGAAAATGAATCCTCTCCTTCTATGCTGCCTCTGCAGCATAAAAAAATAAATTTGGATTCCCTGCAGTCAAAAGTGACTGTAGGGACGATCTTAATTGTTAATAAAAATGGATGGTTGAGATAGATTTGCTGAATTTACAATATGAGCCATCCAATCTTGCACGAACGGTGCTGATTCTCTTGGCTGCGTGACTGTAGGAGGTACCGACTGCACTGGCAATCCGAGTCCAAAAAAAAAATAATAATAAGGGTGGGATGAGAGAGAAAAGGATTAGGAAATGGAGAGATGATGAAGAGGGGGGGCAAGATTAAGAGAGAGAGATATATAGAGTGGATGAAGAGTAATGGAGGGAGATATTGCCAGAGAGGATTCAAGTCTGTTGTGAATTGATACACCCATAATTTTATCCGTTGGATATATTGGATGTTATAAATAAATTCCTATTTATAATTATGAGTGTTTAGGTGCACCACTTATAAAATTGGTACATGGTACATAGTAGCATATTTCTCTTCCAAACTAATGTTAGCACATCTTTTCCTGTCATCTCTAGATGCTGTGTTTCTTTCTCGCTTGTTCTTGGAGGAGGATATTGGTTTGGCTCACTTGTATTATAGCAGTGATTAATACCTTTACTTTTGTGCAGTGGACCTCATGCAGCCTGGCTCAACTTTGATCCTGCGTAATGCTAAGATTGACATGTTCAAGGGATCTATGAGGCTAGCAGTTGATAGGTGGGGGCGTGTAGAGGTCACAGAACCTGCAGATTTTGAAGTTAAAGAGGATAACAATCTTTCGTTAGTTGAATATGAGTTGGTCAACGTTGTTGAAGAGTGATTTTAGCTTGTGAAGTGAATCTTTGAAGTTTCGAGGGGTTCTAATTATTAGTTTGACCATTGAACAAATTGACTGCGGTGCAGTTTCTTATATGGTACAGTCTTGCTTATTTAGTCTTAAGATTGCTGTGGTTAATGCAAAGATTTATATTTCAGGTCAGTTTTGAAAAGTGATAATGCTTGTGCTTAACATGCAACCGTAAATATATTGTTATATATTTCCTAAATTTTAGTGTATCCAGTCATCTCTGAACAAATCATGTGGGCTTTTCATATAAATGTATATGTGAAGGTAGCACACATCACTCTTCCTGTAAACAAGTTTAAGGCTTACGGTACACTAACCCTGCGACAGTGCAGATGGGAGACAAGTTAAACTCTACTGAAGAGATGTGTGTTTAGACTTAAGATTGATTGATTAATTATGGATTTTTGGTTGGAAATCTCCACATGTATTGCTGTGGGATTAACTTTAGGGTTGAGAGTGATACTCGGGTAAAGTTTTCTATGAGATAAAGTTCACTTAGGGTCAGTTAATTTTATTATTAATCAACCACCGTATTAATTTTGTTATGAACTAAGTTTTCTTGATCGGCTATGCCAAATTTATTTTGTGTTAAATACAAAGTTCAGGTGAGTTGAGTCCAAAAAATTTAATAGGGCTAGGAAAAACTTCAAAGCTCAATAAATGTTTAGATAAGTTCTTACATTAACGGTAAGATTTGAACTTACATCCTTATTAAATATGAGAAGTATCCTTTACCGATGGACGTTGATACCAAGATTTTGATCTCATAATCCATGAGTTAGGTGCACTAAAAGTCAATTAACTTTCATTATAATCCTTCAGTCCTAATATATATATGTGTCACATTTAAAAAAATAAAATTACTTCGAAATATGTCAATTTTTTTTCAATATAATATTAAATATTTTTTACCAATTTTACCCTTAATATTAAATAATTGCTGTCAATATCATATAATATTAAATGCTTTCTACCAAAATTAATTTGGTAAAAATTGTTGTTTTTTTTCTTTCATTTATTGTTTTTTCTTAAATTATGTGATTAATCCAAGTATGAAATATTACCTCCGTCCCTTATTATAAGGCCCTTTTGGCCAATGCACACCAATTAAAGAAATAATTGTTTACAACAAATTTGTCAACAATATATACTCTTTCCAAAATTACCCCTCAATAAATTTTTCACTTAACTAAGACATTGTATTCTCTTACCACTTAATTAGGGTCATTCTTTGTAAAAAAAATAATTAATGCACCTAAAAAGTTAGAAAATGCCTTATATTATGGGACAAGAAAAATTCTCAGAAAAATCTTACATTAAGGGACGGAAGTAGTATATAATAGGATAGAAGAAGGAGCAGTAATCAACTACTTATGAGCCGTCAGTTGATCTATTACGACTTTAAGGAAAAAAATTCAGCTTTCTAACTTTTTTTTGAAGTAAATATACGCCCATTTATAATGAGTCGGAAACGAGAAACAAAGCCCTATAGAAATTTGTGCACTTCAAAAGAGAGGATTAAGGAAAGATATACTCGTTTATTTTTCTTGCAACAAGATACTGGAATCCACTGGCTGGCTTCAAAGCTACACGCAAATAGCATCCAAATTTGCCGGAAAAGAGGTAAAGGATTTGAACTCGGGTTGTTACCCCACGGAGGATTAGGAAAAGTACCTTATAGACACTTCAAATTTAAGGAACCAAGCGGTTTCAAAGGATTGGTGACGAGTCACCATGCGTAGATAGTTAGCAAAAATAAAAGGGTGACTGATTGCAAACCGACCTCTAATAACAAAGATGGGTCATCAATCTCATACCATAGTCCTCAACACTTCGCTAAAATGTCACTGTCTTAACAGTGAACTTAACAAAACACTGGAATTTCAAGACCGGGTCATAGTCAATGGATCTCAGCAATTGTTTAGACCTACTCTTTCAATATAAGCCACAATCATTAGCAGCTTGTGCAAAGATAAACAAGTGATCCCCATGTTTTATTTTCTGAAATAATAATTGTCGAGCGAAATTAATCTGATGTAGGCACTTACAATGCTCTAATTCATGACTATTGCGTTGTAGGTCAATGAAAAGCAACTACTTTCCACTAACCCACAATGCAACAGATATGCAGTAGAACATTGTAAGTGACTACATCACTAGAAAACCATTTCAAAAAATAAAGCACAAACATCATTGCGGTGTACATTAGCGGAATAACCCTAAAAACCCTAAACAATTGTATCCCTTCCATCCGTCTCAACAACTGTAGAGTTGTTCTTGTTTCTTTGTTTCCACATGGCCCATTAATCAAGGTCGAATAAGCCGCTTCGACGACCTGAAATCCATTGGCTATGACAAGATCATGAAATTCCAGTGCTTTGTTTAGTTCACCGTTAAGGCATAGACCCCTTACCAGTGTATTGAGGACTACGGTTTTAAACTGACGACCCCTCTTAAGTGAGAAAAACAATTATGCAAGCCAAAGTTGCTTTCATAAGGGGTCACTGGCAAAGATATGCAAAACAGAATCAGAACTTTGAAAGAAGAGGAAGGAAGGCCTACATATAACATATCCAAAAGGAAGGCCTACATATAACATATCCAAAGCTCATATTATTAAATTACGAGAACTACAAAACAATCAAACGTTGATACCCCATGAGGTAAATTTTGAGAGCATAATCTGTATTGCATTCTGTAGATATCACATCATGACCCCTCTCCTTCTGAAAGTTAAAAAAAAGGCGAATGAGAAAATTGAAAAATCACCGACCACCATAAGAAGAAAAGGATACTAATCTAGAGACAAATTATCATGTTAATAAAAAGAGCTTCCCTGAGTCAATAAAATTCTAGTATAAAAAATATCAGTGAGACTCCGGGATATGGTTTATCAAGCCAGGAGCACAACATCAATTAATTAGGCGTAAGTAATTTGTAATTGATAAGGAGAAAGAGTAAATTTGGACCATCCATAAAGGGAAGGGTGCTTAATAGGCACCATTTAATTGAAAATTGTGATAAAGAAATTTTGCTACAGACTCCGATTCTACATTCATGAAACATCCCTAGCTGATTCAATATGGACTTTCTAAATAACACGGAAAAAGAAGACAAAACTTATCCAACATGGTGCAAAAGTGCAATACAATTTCAGCTTTCTTGCCTTTAGACACTGGAATCCAGGTGGATAAAATAGTAGGCTTTTATGAATCTAAAAAAGAAATAACAGAATTACAGGTGGTCTAGGTTTTTAAAGTTCCTTTCAGCCTTTGGGACTCAATTTGTCCCGCCAATGGCTCAGTCAAGACACTGTCTCACGAAGCAGATAGTACATTAAATATTTGCTTCAATCTTCAGAACACTTATCACACATCATCATTGCAATCTGATTAAACAAAAGAGATCAGTATACACCTTAGTTATCAATTGATCCTATAACGTATGATGCCAAAAAAATGGATCAATATTGGATTTAATGACAAATGCCAGCAGCAAAGTTCCACAAAACATGTGTATATACTATTTCAAATAATTAAACGTAATAGGCACAGGTAATGAAATGAACTCAAGAGAAACTCTAACAAGAATATAGGGTGTATTCATTATAATCCTTTTTTATCAAAAAATTCAGAAAATTAAGCCAGCTATTCTTTTTTTTATTTTTATTATTATTGAAAGCCAGCAGTTCTTTTTTATTCCTGACTACATTACTCAAGATGCATAAAATATTGAACAATGTGATTGATAAAAGAGAGACATAATAATTTTCTAAAACACAAAGTAAACTAAGAAGAATCCAGCTTAATGACATTCACTATGCCAACTTAATAAAAGAATCCAAGAGCAGACAAAATCGCTCTAAATGTGGAAAATAATTGGTGATAGATATCTAGCAATTTTCCTTAATCAAATTTTTTTTTTTTAAAGCCCAACAACACAAGAGGTCCATGTCATCCCAACCTTGCTTCATGATCTTCAAATAGTCTTCTCTTGGCCTACAAACAAAAGGAGTATGTATGGCTTCACTAAAAGATTTAGTTGCTAGAGCGGGAAAAGCAGAAGATTCAGGGAATAACTTAATCCATCAATCTTTGGTACAGTATTAATAGTTATAGAAAGATACATGTCTAGCATCAGGTAGGTGAACCACCTTTACCCAAGAATAAGGAGAAATATATTACATATATATTTTGAATTTTGAATTATATATCAACTCCAACAAGACTCCATTATGTTTAACCCAACCCAATAATTGAAAAGAGACACTAACTTACCCGAAAATTAAATTGAAGAAAGAACACAAGGAATCCTACAGATGTTTAGCTACCTAATTCAAAAGTAAAATCCAACCGTCAGGCAATTAAAATGATCAAAGGCTACGTGACTCATAGAGTGGGACCACAATACCGCATAGCAACATACTCTTTGTAGTCCTAATTCTTTTTTTCTCAACATAAGCCGTAAAATATCTTCCAAAATCCTTCACTCTTCCAACAACTCTCAGTAAAGTCCCAACCAGCAAACAAGGGAAGAAAAAGAAAGATGTTTTACAGGCCATTTGCAAGATATTAAAGTAATAATAACAAGATTGATTTCAATTTATAATCAAACAAAAGCTAAAAATGCTAAGCTACATTATACAGTTCTGCAGACAAATCTTCAAAACTAATGCCACTAAAAGAAAAACCTTCAAAATGCAAATAAAAATTGAACCTTTGAGTAACAAAAGATACATTACAGTAAAGTAGTAGCAGCAGAAATAATACCTTCAGGAAGCCAACCGTAGCCGCGGCGAGAAACTACAAGCATTGAAGTCATCAATGCAGAAGCAGTTGCCGTATGGTACGGCAACATGGATTCCACACAGAAGCTCAATTCAGCAGGACACCTTTACACAAACAATTCCACACAAAAGAGAAATTCAGCACATTAATAACCAAATATTGCAATTGAAGCAACACTAAATTCAGCACTAATAATAATGATAAAAACAACGATTGATTCGCAAAAATGCTCGCGAAGGAGCATTTTCCGTTTCCAATTACCTGAGTGCAGATTGCGAGAAAGGCTTACTGGATGCGACTCGGAACGGTGAACGAGCCGCTTTAGCTTCCGAGCCGAGACGGAACGCGGCGCGGCGGGAGGAGCATGATCGAAATATCGATCTCGCGGCGGCGCCGGCGACGGAGGCCATTTCGTTATCGGAAAGCTTTTAGGGTTTGCGTAGGTTCTGCACTCGCACCTGTTCAGGGTTCTACAACACTAAAACCCTGCTTCGGTTAATGGGCTCGAAAATAAAAAAATGGGCCTTATAGAAATCGGGCCTAGGCCCAAATTTTGGTCTTACCCAGTCCAAGACCTTTCCCGGACCGGACCTAATATTTCGGGTCAAGCCGATCCATTTGATGGTTCGTCTTGTCGGATTTCAGTGCCCTAAGCGAGTCTCTGAAATCGGAACCGCTTCTTCCTTGTGTTCGTGAATTTTCACTCATAACAGTGTTGCAGAGTAACACATGGCTTCCTTATTCAAGGTACGCTACGTTGAGGTTTGCGTAATTCGCTTCGAAAACTATTTGTTTTAGTTTATTTGATTTTTCCTTTTTTTTTTTTGTTTGTGAATGTTTTAGGATCCAGCGAAGCTTTCGGCGTATCGTGATAGACGATTCCCTGGAAATCAAGAGGAGTTCGAGCATGCGTTGCAGACTTCGACCACCGTTTATGTGGGGAACATGTCGTTTTACACTACGGAGGAGCAAGTTTACGAACTGTTTTCTCGAGCTGGAGAAATCAAGAAGATCATCATGGGCTTGGATAAGAACACCAAAACGCCTTGCGGTTTTTGTTTCGTTTTGTAAGACGTTATAGCTATTCGAACTTAACATGTGTTCAAGCATAAAATACTATTCTTCTTCACAAACCTAATCATAATGTTATTGTTTTGCATTCTAGATACCAACATGCACGTATATTCTAGTCATTAATTTCTACAAAAATGATAGTATCGCATTCCACATGGGATGTAAGAATGGTGTAAGAGATATAAATAAAGGGAAATGGAGAAGGTGATAGAGTGGTTTGATAGAAAAGGAGTGAGAAGGTGTGAAAATGATGTGAAAGAAAGTGTGAGAAGGAACGATAGACTGTTTCAGGTAGTATGACTGTAGGTACTTGGATCAACTTTTGCATCCATTTGATTGAATAGTGTAGTTAGTGATTATGCATTGTTAATTGCAGTGATTCATTTGCCATTGTGAAAATTATTCAGGCCTGATTGATGATTGTGTGTGTGTATGTAATTGTTACTAGATATTACTCTCGTGAAGATACTGAGGATGCTTGCAAATACATAAGTGGGACGATACTGGATGATCGCCCTATTCGTGTTGATTTTGACTGGGGATTCCAGGATGGCAGACAATGGGGTCGCGGTCGTAGTGGTGGCCAGGTGAACAACTTTTGTGCAAAGAAGCATGAATATTTCAAAATAGTAGTCTAGTTCATATCATGCCCAGACAATTCGGTTATTTTTAATTGTATTTTACTATAGTTTTTTGGGCTTTTATACCATTAGCAAAGAGAATAGCACAGTACTTATAAATGATAGTATTTTATTATGATGACAATGTCTCCTAATTTTTAAAATATCACTTCTCTCTTTTGATTCAAGATTTGTGTTTTATATAAATTTTATTTTATAATAACTTTATGTGCTGCATTATAATCATGTCGCGTTCTACATTTTTTAAGATTTGCCATATGCCAGCGTTTGTGTCCAATCATATCCATGTCCCATGTTGTATCTGTTTTCTAATTCTTGTACCTCTGTTTCCTATGGCTGCTTTTGTTCTTTGCTGATATTGACTGATGCTGTTAATTTGTGCAGGTGCGTGATGAATATCGCACTGATTATGATCCTGATATCCTTTTTAACTGTTTAACATGAATTTGTCTGCAATTTGCATCCTTGGATGAATTATATACTTGATTTTATCCTCCAAAAAAGAATGAAAGTAATATTGTTGCAGTAAAGCACAGCTTCTTAAATGTGGCAATTCTTGAAAGTTCAATATAATAGAACTAATATGGTTCATTAATGAGTAATCTGTGCAATAAACATATAATTAAGTTTTTCCTTTCTGTAATTACAATTTTCTTTAAGTACGTCCCCACATGTTCAAACAAAGAAAGTATTACTTCTGCTATGATTTTGGCATGTTCTAATTGAAATTGATTTATGAATACTCCCATACCTGTACTTGATCTTGAACAAGAAATTTTACTGCAAAATTACTTCAGAAAATACTCTCAGTGCGCTAGTTTTTATACTAGTTTCCTTAATTGTATACACGTAGAGGTGGATATGGGAAGTTGGTTCAGAAAGAGTTAGAAGTACAAAGGCAGCTTGTAGATTATGGCACCGGTTCTTTGGGATCTTTTCCGCCAGTTATTCCATCCACTTGTAAGTGACTCTGTGCTATATTTTATATGGATCTTTCAGCTGCTAGGAGTAACTTGGCTCAACATTTCACTTGTTTTTAAATAACTAAAAAATTGATTAATGTATTTTGTAATGTTTTTAACTTTTTTTAGTTTTCAGATTTGCAAATTATGTGGCTGCATATTCACCTGCTTAATTTTTCTTCTATTATGATAAGCAATAACACTGACTGGAAAGGACATCAAATTATGGACTGATGTCAATGACTCATTAAGCCATACACATGTCTACATTGTTAGTTGGGCCTAACACTGCATTCTTTCAATTATAGCCTGTCCTCTCTGTGCATCCTGTTTATTGTGCAGTATGAAGTAATACTGCAAAGTGATGCCTCCGGTGGCAAATATTGCCAACATTAGATTTCTCTTCCTAATGATTAAAATTCAGACAGTTATCCAAGTTAGAAATTTAAATTGTTGGACTAATAGACTTAATTTTGTAAGTTTTAGTATAATGTGACTGTCATTGTGGATAACTGAGTTGGATCTTGAAATAACAGTCTCTTTACAGGAAGCAACATAACGACTTACCTGTTGAATCTAAATATCTATTATGCATTAAAAAAAGTGCAATTATTTTTGCAAGTTTTAGTGCTTCTCATAATATTCTGAATCTTGTGCAATTTTCTGTTCAATATTCAGTTAGATGTCTTTAGTTTATTAAACTCCACATATGCTTTAAATCTTAATGCTGTATGATAGGCCAAAGTACCAACAAGTGTTAATATTATGGTGAACCAGCCTCATTGTTTTTTTGGTTGCCTATATTCAACTATCTAACTTCTTTTTACATTGTAATGTTTGCGGTAGTTTTTTATCATTTGCATGAGTTTATATTCTCTGCAAATTAAATGGTTCAGCAATTATAATCTTGCAGATGGTAGACATGGTGGAGGCCATGGTCATGGTGGTTCCCATCGGCATGGTAGAGGTAGTTTCATCTAAGACAATCTCTTCTGTCCAGCAATTTTTACTTTTTTAGAAGCACTAGGGATTGCTGATATGGTTTACCTTTGAATTTACAATTGATATAAATTTAATTTGACTCCTTGACATGTTAGATTACCATAGGAAGAGATACAGAGACGATGACCGCCACACACAGGAGTCATCAAAAAGAACATCAGATCATGAATCTCGGAGGAACTCTGACCTTGAATCAAGACCGGTAATCTTAATGATGCTTCAGGCTGATTGATCAATTATTTTACAGTAGTTCCAATTGCCACACCTATATTGTGGCACACAGCCTGTGGGCATTGTTTCTTCAATTGAAGGCTTTTGCTTGTATTCCTCATGCATATGTTTGCAATTGCCATCACTGCTAGTATTACTCGATATGCTAGTTCCTAAAATATCATGTTTCCTCCTAGCTCTTGCCAGTATTTGTCTTGAATCTTAATCAATTACTTTATCTGCTGTGGCAGGAAAAAAATCCACGATTTCGGGAGAGTGGTGATTCTGATGATGACGAGGAAGATGATCGAAAAAGACGGGGATAACCAGAATTTCATGCTTAATCAAGCTAATTTGTATTGAAAATTTTCTTTTGGCATGATTAAAAGTGGCAAATTGTGCATTGTACATCATTGCAAGTTGCAAAGATCCTACTATGAAGTTAACTGTGAAATTCGTGGCTAGATCTGCTGCATATGGCGGTGCTATGTTGTTGCTCTTTATGTCTTGTCAGCAACAGTTTTCTTATGCCTTTGTTTCTTCTCATTTTAATCAGAATTAGTTAACTTTTTCAGATCTTTTGCACAAGGGTTTGGCTAATTCACTTTAAATGCATATCTATTGAAATTATCGTGATATGTTCTTAACTCTAACTTAACACCACCCCCCCCCCCAACAAAAAAAAAAAAAAAGGGGGCCAGAAACTGGCAGGAGAGACAAGGATAAAGATTTCCTGCAGTTTAGTGAAATGTTGATTAAGAAATGGTTTGAATAAGATTGAAATGTAAGTTATGAATTTACACTCTTTACAGTTAGTTTTCCCATTGCAGGAGTTCACATTCATAGGAACATAGTGAAATAAAACCATAATTTACCTTCACACTTTGACAATGAAGGTTGTAATGCTGGGACGGTGACCCAAAGAAACTAGGATGGATTAAGCAGGAGAAAGCCTTAAAAGTTAGGTTGGGGGTTGCTTTCAGTACCCTTTTTTTCCTCCAACAACATCCCTAATCCTCCTTTTCTCAAAATGCCCATATCCCTCCTTTTCTCTCTCTAACTCCACCTATTCCTCCTTTTCTCTCTCTAACTCCACCTATCCCTCCTTTTCTCTCTCTAACTCCACCCCCTTTTCTCTGTACCCCAATGATTTAAAAACCGGACTCCGACCGTCACCCGGTAGTGTTAGCGGTCGATTCAACCTCAATTGAACTCTAGTCTGGTTAAACCGCCCAAAACCGGGTTGAACCGCAAAAAGAACTGGGTTGGACCGTTTGAACTTATTTTTATTATTATTTTTATTTACTTTTTTTCTCAAAATTAGTACTTATTTATTTATTTATTTATTTATTTATTTATTTATTTATTTATTAGTCACCTGATTTAACCGAATGAACCAATTGAACCATGACCCAGACGTCACGCCGGTTCGATCTCCAGTCGATTTTAAAACATTGCTCTACCCTACCCAGCTTGCCACCCGCATGCCGTCCCCTGCGGCCCCCTCCTCGGAACCCCCCCCCAAAAAAAAACTTCTTTTCCCGAAATCCCTCTTCTTCTTTTTTTCTCCAAATTCTTTTACGTTTCATAAACTTGTTTCTGAAATAAAAAAAAAGTTACTTCCTCATTTCTAGAAGGTAAAAAATTTGAAAAAAAAAAATTCCAAAATCAGAAAGGTAAAAAAAAAAAGCATTCAGAAGGGGATGGGTTTTAGGGGAGAGGAGAGTGGGTTGGTGTAACGGCCCAAACTACTTTCAGGATTGTTGATTGTCCCCACAAACCAACATGAGTGGTCACTCATCCTAAGAGTGCTCTAAGTTAAGCACGCTTAACTATGGAGTTCTTATATTTTGGGCTCCCGAAAAGAAGATGCATCTTGTTGGTATAGGTAGTACCAATCAATTCTTTTAAGTCATACTTCAACCGTGCAGTCTCATACCTGCATAGCCTCAGGATCCCTCTCATTCTGGTGTGAATTCGGTTCATTCACGTATCCCTTTGCTTGTCAAGTGCTTCAAGCACCGACAGTGTAACACCCCAGCAACCCGGTGCTGCCTTTGGCCCACCAAAATGCTGAGCATGCTACTCACAGGACTTTATTCCCCCCTTAAGGAATATTTTTGCCTCATGGGAGGTTCGAACCCACATCCAAAGGGATAAAGGTAATGGAAAGCACCTCCCCATCACCACTTGATTAATTGGTCTAGTGGTATCCCTTTGTTTTTGTCTTCACCACCCCACTTTGGATTTAATCTAAATTAATGGTGTTTTTGTCTTCCATATGTGAATACATGCCTTGACAGGATGATTTTGATGATTGACAAAAGGGAGTCTTGCAAATAGTCAACCGTGCAAAAAGTGGAAAAGAATACCAAGACGCGTATCAAGAATGATTGTTTCTCAAGTCTTTGGGTTCTGGGTATTTATTTATCTTTATTAAGACAATTTGTAAGTAGTAATAAAAAGCTCTCAATTAAAATTAAATCACACACGCACAAAATATTTTGACATGCATATCTCGTGTCGGATGTCGAGCTGAGGAAGTCGGATGTCGAGCTGAGGAGGAAGTCGCGTGTCGAGCTCTGAGGAAGTCGTATGTCGAACTGAGGAGGAGGTCGCGTGTCAAGCTTATGAGGTCGCGTACCGAGGTCGCGTGATGAGCTCTTGTCGCGTGCCGAGCTGATGATCCGTGTCGAGCTGATGAGGTCGCGTGCCGAGCTATGAGAACCGAGCTGATGAGGAGGTCGTATGCCGAGCTGTGTTCCGAGGTCGTGTGCCGAGGTCTTTTGCCGAGCTGTTCAGAGGTCGTATGCCGAGCTGTGTCGAGGTCGTCTGCCGAGCTGTCTTCAGAGGTCGTATGCCGAGCCGTCTCCGTGTTTTCAATTTCTTTATTTCAAAACGCAACGGGCAGATTTTCCTGCAACGACAAATCCTTTTAATAATCAACGCAACGGGCAAATCTTCAACGGGCAAATCCTCAACGGACATTTTTTTTAAGTGCGTGAGACGCTCCTCGGTCGGTCTATAAATAAACAACGCTGTGCTCTTTCTTACAACACGACAATACAACGCAGTGCTTAATTTTTGTGCCAAAAACTCTGTCAAATATTTTTCATCACTCACACTTATTTGAGCACAATTTTTGAGAGCCTTTTTATTCTACATAATTTGAGTTGTATTATTTGAGCTTCAATTTGTTATATCTGCACTATTGAGTGTATCTTTCTCATCTCATTTTATTTGTGAAAATCATTTCTTTTTGGGTAGGAATCCCAAGGTGTTCATAGAGAGGTGATATCTCTTGAACGTATTGCTTCTGAGTATAGAGTTGTAAAGGTTTCTAGTGAACTGATTTAAAGCTAGTGATTTAGTGAAAATCCCATAGTGGTTTGCTTTGAGGGACGGGGCGTAGGTACAGGGTGTTTGGTGGCGAACTGTATAAATTCTTTGCGTGCTCTTCTTTGCTCTCTGTCTCTTTATCATTCAAGCACTTTATTTATTTTTGTTCTTTATTTATTATTAGGTCATTTATTTTACGTAATTTTTATATAAGCGCATTATCACAATTCACCCCCTTGTTGTGTTTGAAGTCAATTGGTAACACCATAGGAATCGAGCCATGTACCTAGTGTTACCAATTGACTTCAAACACAAGAGGGGGGTGAATTGTGATAGCGTATTATATAAAAATTACTGAAAAATAAATGACTAATAATAAATAAAGAACAAAAATAAATAAAGTGCTTGAATGATAAAGAGACAGAGAGCAAAGAAGAGCACGCAAAGAATTTATACAAGTGCTCGCCACCAAACACCCTGTGGCCTACGCCCCGTCCCCCAAAGCAAACCACTATGGGATTTTCACTAAAACACTAGCTTTTTAAATCAGTTCACTAGAAACCTTACAACTCTAAACCAGAGCAATACGTTCAAGAGATATCACCTCTCTATGAACACCTTGGGATTCCTACCCAAAAATAAATAATTTTCACAAATAAAATGAGACGAAAAAGATACACTCAATAGTGCAGATATAACAAATTGAAGCTCAAATAATACAACTCAAATTTTGTAGAATAAAAAGACTCTCAGAAAATTGTGCTCAAATAAGTGTGAGTGATGAAAAATATTTGACAGAGTTTTTGGCACAAAAATTAAGCACTGCGTTGTTGTATTTTCGTGTTTTAGAAAGAGCACAGCGTTGTTTATATTTATAGACCGACTGAGGAGCGTTTGCCCGTTGAGTTGATTTGTCCGTTGGAAGATTTGACCGTTGCACAGGGATCTGTCCGTTGGAATGAATATTAAAAGGATTTGTCGTTGCAGGAAGACAGCTAGGCAGACGACCTCTGAAGACAGCTCGGCAGACGACCTCGCCACACAGCTCGACAGACGACCTCGACACAGCTCGGCATATGACCTCTGAACAGCTCGGCAAATGACCTCGGCACACGACCTCGACACACAGCTCTGTATACGACCTCCTCATCAGCTCGGTCCTCATAGCTCGGCACGTGACCTCATCAGCACGACACGCGACCTCGGTAATGACCTCATCAGCTCGACACGGATCATCAGCTCGGCAAGCGACAAGAGCTCATCACGCGACCTCGGTACGCGACCTCATAAGCTTGACACGCGACCTCCTCCTCAGTTCGACATACTACTTCCTCAGAGCTCGACATCCGACTTCCTCCTCAGTTCGACATCCGATTATTCAGAGCTCGACATACGACTTCCTCAGATCTCGACACGCGACTTAATCCTCAGCTCGACATCCGAGCTCCTCAGCTCGACATCCGACACGAGATATGCATGTCAAAATATTTTGTGCGTGTGTGATTTAATTTTAATTGAGAGCTTTTTATTACTACTTACAAATTGTCTTAATAAAGATAAATAAATACCCAGAACCCAAAGACTTGAGAAACAATCATTCTTGATACGCGTCTTGGTATTCTTTTCCACTTTTTGCACGGTTGACTATTTGCAAAGCTCCCTTTTGTCAATCATCAAAATCATCCTGTCAAGGCATGTATTCACAGACTCCCCCTTTTTGATGATGACAAACATCTCATGGAGGGAATTTAGTAAAATATAATCATGATATGGCAATGAGATATAAGCATGGTTTTTCAATAAAAGATATCAGAGTTTAAGCACAATATTTAGAAAAACTCCCCCTCACAATAGGCAATACTTAAAAGATCACTCCCCCTGAATCATGCATTCATGTAACTCTCCCCCTTTTGGCAACATCAAAAGTGGGAAAGACAAATAAAGCAAGGCATATATTGAGGATTAAACAAGCATATTTTGATAGTTCACGTGATACCAAGCTTGGTGTGTGACGGATGGTGGTTGGACATGATTAGCTAGTTGCATAAGACAAATCGTCACCCACTCATTATTCCGTACTTAAAGAAAATGGAAGGGGAAAAGACACGCATAAACTCGTTAGCACACTCAAACGCCAAGTTAGAATTTATTCAAAAGAAAATGCAATCACATGATCCTTCAATGCATGATTGGTCTAAAATTCTAACTCGGTTCTTATAAAAGAAGCTTTCTTTAGGCAAAGGTTTAGTAAAAATATCTGCAAGTTGTTTAGATGTTTCCACAAACTCAATCACACAATCTCCTTTTTGAACATGATCTCTAATAAAATGGTGCCTAATTTCTATGTGTTTGGTCAGGAGTGATAAGCGGGTTTTTCGTGAGGTTTATGGCACTAGTATTGTCGCACTTAATTGGAGCAGTTTTGATTAATCCCATAATCATTCAACTGTTGTTTCATCCAAATAATTTGTGCACAACAAGCTGCAACGTATTAGCGTATTAAGAAGGCGATGGACAAAGCCACAGCGGCTTGTTTCTTACTATGCCATGAAACCAAGGCATTCCCAGTAAGTGACATGTCCCACTAGTGCTTTTTCGGTCCAATTTGCAACCCGCAAAATCAGAATCCGAGTACCCGATAAGTGTGCGATCGGCACCTTTGGGGTACCATAAACCCATGGTTTGTGTGCGGTGAGATATCTCATGATGCGTTTCCGCTAAGAGATGTGATTCCTTAGGATTTGCTTGAAAAGCGTGCACACATACAAACACTAGACATAATATCAGGACGACTAGCGGTGAGATAGAGAAGAGATCCTATCATACCTCTATACTTACTTACTTCGACCGACTTACCACCTTCATCTTTGTCAAGATAGCATGATGTGCTCATGGGAGTTGAGATTTCTTTGGCGTTGCTCATTCCAAATCTTTTAAGCAACTCCTTGCAATATTTGGATTGATTTATAAAAATTCCTTCTTTTGTTTGTTTGATTTGAAGACCAAGGAAGTAATTTAGCTCTCCCATCATTGACATTTCAAATTCACTTTGCATGATATGAGAAAATTCCTTACACAAGGATTCATTAGTAGCACCAAATATTATATCATCGACATAAATTTGAACAAGTAAAATGTCATGATTTTTGTGTTTAATGAAAAGAGTGGTATCAACTTTTCCTCTTTCAAAACCTTTTTCAAGTAAATATTTGCTCAACCTCTCGTACCAAGCTCTCAGAGCTTGTTTTAAACCATATAAAGCCTTTTTCAATTTGAAAACATGATTTGGAAATTCAAAATTTTCAAAACCGGGAGGTTGATCAACATATACTTCTTCTTGAATAAAGCCATTAAGAAATGCACTTTTAACATCCATTTGAAAAAGTTTGAAATCCATGATGCATGCAAATGCGAGAAGCATGCGAATAGCTTCTAATCTAGCCACGGGTGCATAGGTTTCATCAAAATCTATGCCCTCTTATTGGTTATAGCCTTTTGCAACAAGTCTAGCTTTATTTCTAACAATGATACCGTTTTCATCAAGCTTATTGCGAAAGACCCATTTGGTCCCAATGACTAGGTGATCTTTAGGCCTAGGGACAAGTTCCCAAACATCATTTCTTTCAAATTGATTTAATTCCTCTTGCATAGCAAAGGTCCAATGCTCATCAAAGATGGCTTCATTGGCGTCATTTGGTTCAATTTGAGAGACAAAGGCCATATGATGACATGCATGATTAAGAGAGTTTCGAGTTGTTACCCCTTTTGAGATATCACCTATTATGTTGTCAAGAGGATGGTTCTTTGAGACTCTCCATTCCTTTGGAAGATTTGAGTGAGAGAGTTCTTGAGAGGGTTGAGGCAAGGACTCTTGATCCTCCTTTTGAACTTTTGATTTCTCTTGTTCCTCTAAATAGGTATCTCCAAATATACTGCAAGATCATCAACACTTGCTTCTCTTGAAGATTTGGGGTTAGATTCATCAAAAGAAACATGCAATGATTCTTCAGCAGTCCAAGTTCTTTTTTTAAAATTCCGAAAAGCTTTACTAGAAGTGGAATATCCAAGAAATAAACCTTCATCAGCTTTAGCATCAAATTTACCAAGGTTATTCTTACCATTGTTTAGGACAAAACACTTGCATCAGAAACCGTGAAGGTGGGATATCTTGGGCTCCCTTCCTTTGTAGAGTTCATACGGTGTTTGTTTAAGGATCGGCCTTATAAGAACTCGATTCATCACATAGCAGCGGTGCTCACTGGCGTCTGCCCAAAAGTACTTAGGAAGGTTAGTCTCATTGAGCATCGTCCTCGCTAGCTCTTCAAGAGACCGATTTTTCCTTTCAACCACTCCATTTTGTTGCGGTGTCCTTGGAGGAGAAAAGTTGTGATCGATGCCATTTTCTGTGCAAAATGCTTCAAATGCTTCATTCTCAAATTCCCCACCATGATCACTTCGAATGGAAGCAATGTTAAGTCCCTTCTCATTTTGTATAACCTTTGCAAGTTTTCGAAAAGCATTAAAAGCATCATTTTTGTGAGAAATAAATAAAGTCCATGTATAGCGAGAATAGTCATCCACAATAACAAGAGCATAGTAATTGCCACCAAAGCTCATGGTTCTAGAAGGGCCAAATAAATCCATATGTAAAAGTTGTAAAGGCCGATTTGTTGAAACAATATTTTTAGATTTGAAAGATGCCTTTACTTGTTTTCCTTTTTGACATGCATCACAAAGTTTATCTTTTTCAAAACGAATCTTTGGCAAACCAATTACTAAGTCTTTCCGAATCAATTTATTAAGATGATCCATGTGAATATGAGCCATTCTCCTATGCCATAGCCAAGATTCATTCTCTTTACTAAAAAGACAGCATGCATCATTTGAAGGTAGTTCATCTAAATTAACCATATAGATATTTCCAATTCTAGATCCAACAAAAACTGTACTTTTATTAAAAGAATTTACGACCATGCATTTTGAAGAATCAAATATAACATTATTGCCTTTGTCACAAAGTTGACTAATACTTAGCAAGTTATGTTTCAAACCTTCCACATACAAGACATTCTCTATAATGGGATTAGGACTCTTACCAATAGTACCAATCCCAAGAATTTTACCTTTATTATTATCACCATAACAAACATAACCTTTATTTTTGGGTTCCAAAGAGGAGAACTTGCTTTTGTCTCCTGTCATGGGCTTTGAGCAATGGCTATCAAGATACCAATTTAAGCCCTTGGCTTTCCCGCACCCCTACCACCACAATTCATATTTTACCCTTTGGTACCCAAACCATCTTGGGTCCATATGAGTTAGTCTTGGGCAAGGTGCCCTTTGGAATCCACATATTTTTGCCAACTACATTTTTATTCTTTCTAATATTGCAAATAGAAGCAGTGTGACCATTTCTACCACAGTGAAAGCATTTAATGAAAGGACTACTTGAGGGTTTGTTGTGATTGAAGAGTTTAAAAGATTTTCATGAATTTTTGGATGATAACCTAAACCAAATTTTTCCAAAAGTACCTTTTTGGTTTCCTAACATAATGTTTAGATTATCTCTTCCCATCGTAAATTTTGCAAGAGTGTTATTTAAATCCTTAACCTTATTTTTCAAAACACTACACTCATTGCATTTTTAAATTTCATCCTTTTTATTTTCACAAGATATGGGAGGAGAAGTTTCAATCACAGCAACTTGTTTTTCTTTAAGAATCACTATCTCTTTGTTTAAAATTTCAATTTTTGATTCAAGAAGAGATGGTTTTCTTAGAAGAAAGAACAATTTTTCCAAGTTTAATCGTTTCATTATTTAATTCTTCACAAGCAATAAGCGACTCATCATAAGTTAAAGGAGATTCGAGTTCAAGAGCATTTACCTCATCCTCCTCGTGTTTTGCCATGAGACATAAGTTGGCCTCATTAGTACCTTCATGGGTCAATAGAAGGGTGTCCCACATTTCTTTACTTGATCTTGCAATTTGAGACCCTATAGAACTCATCGTAGCTTAAAGCGAAGTGATGATGTTCTTAGCTTTCAAATTGTATTGGACCTTTTCTTATCATCTTAGGTCCAAAGTGATCTTGGTTTGTCTACCACTGCATCATTAATTGATTGAGTGGGGACAAATGGACCATTTTCCACAAAGATCCCAAATATCAAGATCAACACCCTCAAGAAAGATTTGCATTCTATCCTTCCAATAACCATACCCTCACCATTGAAAAATGGGGTGCATTCATGGAGGTTCCTCGTTATTGTTTGAAGTCATTCTCTTGAGACGGTTAAGTCCTTTATACAAGAGTCTAGCTCGATGCCACTTGTTACCAATTGACTTCAAACACAAGAGGGGGTGAATTGTGATAGCGGTGCTTATATAAAAATTACGAGAAAATAAATGACCAGAATAATAAATAAAGAACAAAAATAAATAAAGTGCTTGAATGATAAAGAGACAGAGAGCAAAGAAGAGCACGCAAAGAATTTATACAGGTTCGCCACCAAACACCCCCTGTGGCCTACGCCCCGTCTCCCAAAGCAAACCACTATGGGATTTTCACTAAAACACTAGCTTTTAAATCAGGTTCACTAGAAACCTTTACAACTCTAAACTGTGAGCAATACGTTCAAGAGATATCACCTCTCTATGAACACCTTGGGATTCCTACCCAAAAATAAATAATTTTCACAAATAAAATGAGACGAAAAAGATACACTCAATAGTGTAGATATAACAAATTGAAGCTCAAATAATACAACTCAAATTTTGTAGAATAAAAAGACTCTCAGAAAATTGTGCTCAAATAAGTGTGAGTGATGAAAAATATTTGACAGAGTTTTTGGCACAAAAATTAAGCACTGCGTTGTTGTATTTTCGTGTTTGAGAAAGAGCACAGCGTTGTTTATATTTATAGACCGACTGAGGAGCGTTTGCCCGTTGAGTTGATTTGTCCGTTGGAAGATTTGACCGTTGCACAGGGATCTGTCCGTTGGAATGAATATTAAAAGGATTTGTCGTTGCAGGAAGACAGCTAGGCAGACGACCTCTGAAGACAGCTCGGCAGACGACCTCGCCACACAGCTCGACAGACGACCTCGACACAGCTCGGCATATGACCTCTGAACAGCTCGGCAAATGACCTCGGCACACGACCTCGACACACAGCTCTGTATACGACCTCCTCATCAGCTCGGTCCTCATAGCTCGGCACGTGACCTCATCAGCACGACACGCGACCTCGGTAATGACCTCATCAGCTCGACACGGATCATCAGCTCGGCAAGCGACAAGAGCTCATCACGCGACCTCGGTACGCGACCTCATAAGCTTGACACGCGACCTCCTCCTCAGTTCGACATACTACTTCCTCAGAGCTCGACATCCGACTTCCTCCTCAGTTCGACATCCGATTATTCAGAGCTCGACATACGACTTCCTCAGATCTCGACACGCGACTTAATCCTCAGCTCGACATCCGAGCTCCTCAGCTCGACATCCGACACGAGATATGCATGTCAAAATATTTTGTGCGTGTGTGATTTAATTTTAATTGAGAGCTTTTTATTACTACTTACAAATTGTCTTAATAAAGATAAATAAATACCCAGAACCCAAAGACTTGAGAAACAATCATTCTTGATACGCGTCTTGGTATTCTTTTCCACTTTTTGCACGGTTGACTATTTGCAAAGCTCCCTTTTGTCAATCATCAAAATCATCCTGTCAAGGCATGTATTCACACCTAGGGGTTAAATACAATGGTTTTTGATTCCTAGTACCGACCTAGGCGCCTTTTATTGTAACACCCTGGGCCGCCACCCATTTTTGGGCCGTATCACAGTGTGCCGGACCCACTGCCTCTACGATGCATACCGGGCCCACTGACCCCTCTGCAATGCATACTACAGTGTCCGGTTCACTCACAGGACTTCACCACCCCCTTTGGATTTAATCCAAATTAATGGTGTTTTTGCCTTCCCTAGGAATCGAGCCATGTACCTAGGGGTTAAATATAATGGTTTTTGATTCCTAGGTACATTAATTTGGATTAAATCCAAAGGGGGGTGGTGAAGTCCTGTGAGTGAACCGGACACTGTTGTATGCATTGCAAAGGGGTCATTGGGCCCGATATGCGTCGCAGAGGCAGTGGGTCGGGCACACTGTGGTACGGCCCAAAAATGGGTGGCGGCTCAGGTGTTACAGACAATACTTTGTCGCCGCCGTCAAAACCTCAAAGGCCACATACCCACCAACTTCCACATGGTTTGTCCCCGAACCACACCATACTGAGAGATCTGCTTTGATACCATTTGTAATGGCCCAGACTACTTTCAGGATTGCCGACTGTCCCCACAAACTAACATAGGTCTTTTCAGCGTGTTTTATCCTCACTCACACGCTTTTTGGAAAGCTTCCCCGAAGGTCACCCATCCTAAGAGTGCTCCAAGTCAAGCACAGTTAACTATAGAGTTCTTATATTCTGGGCTTCCGAAAAGAAGATGCATCTTGTTGGTATAGGTAGTACCAATCAATTCTTTTAAGTCATCCTTCAACTGTGCAATCCCATACCTGCACAGCCTTAGGATCCCTCTCATTCCGGTATGAATTCGGTTCATTCACATGTCCCTTTGTTTGTCAGGTACTTCAAGCACCGGCAGTCACTTTGTCGCTGCCATCGGCCTCAGGCGTCACAGGTGTCAGGTTACTTTTTGTGTATTTTTATTTGACAGTCCCACCTACCCCCCACCAGCACGAGGGAAAAGAGAGGGGAGTGGTAAGGCATATGAGAAACCGAAACTACTCAATATATGGCTGGAGAATGAAGGTGAAGTGAAGGATGTTGCGACTTGTGAGAAGAGAGGAATTCAAAATTAGAAGTGCAAAGAGGGAAAGATATGACTTTCAGTGGTTAGGAGATTAAATGTTGAACCCTTGTTCTCACATTCTCTTGTCTCGGCCAGGGCATAATGTAAGTCGGAAACAATTTTTACTTTGGAAAGGAGAGCTTCATGCGCATGAAAGAAGAAAAAAAGTATTATTTGTGTAGGATTATGCACATGGAAGAAGAAAAAAATTAATGGAAGTGCTAGACACTTTTTACTCTTAGGAACTTGAGTAGATGTTTGAATTAAAATAAAACGAGGCTCCTTACTATCTCGAGCAGCATGGCCATGGTGTAGGGGAGAAAATAAAAGTTATAGTTAATGTGATAGGTACTTGTATGGGAACATGCAGTAGGGGATGCTTGCATGAAGCAGAAAAATCAATGCCAATAATAGGAGTTGTAATGTGTCTAATTATAGGAACAATCGAGTGAACACTGTTTTATTAAATTGAAGTGAGATGGATGCAACCTCCAGTGTATATGCTGGAAGGATTACAAGTAGTAGAAGAATAGAAACTGAGAAGGTAACACTGAAAATGCAGAAAAGAAGAAATAGGAGAAGGAGAGCAGAACCGATACAGAGAGGAGAGAAATTCAGAGGGGAAGAGAATCAGAAAGATACATCACATATTGCATACCCCATTTCCCTACCTACATTCTATTATATACGTCTCATGCTCACTACCATTCCTTCCACGTGTCCATCAATTCTAACTAACTTGCTGCCATCACTTTATTGACTTGGTGATTTCCTTTTTCCTCTATTGGTACCATAACAGATCACACCTCGGTTATGACTTGTCATATATTGACATATGGCTTGGATGGGCATAGATTTTGTAACATGGCGATGCACACATGTTTATGTGCATGGAAGGAAAAACATTTGAAGGAGCCGCATTAGAGACCCATGCATCGTGTCTTCACTTCCTTATCTACCCACACACTGACACCCACTCTCACTGGCACGCTCTTCCTTGGAATTGTCGAATAAAAGAACACAAAAATAAGGTCCAAAAAGATACTTCCAGAGAAAACCAAATGTACCTGGAGACAACTAAATTTTGTCCGGGAATATATTTCCGAATGTTATAAATAGTCCAGAAATAAACCTCTGGTAGGCTAATTTCCATGTCGACTGGGACCAACACGTTCGGAAATATATTTCCAGAAACAATTTTGGGAAAAAATGAAAACCTGATAGGGAGAGTATGCTAACGAAAACGGCAGCTGTATTAATAATTCCCAAGAGAATATTCAGTTAACAACAACATTTAGTTTGGAATCGAGGGAGTTCTTCTCGCTGGCTGCTCTTCTTTTCTGTAATTCAGTTTTGATACTTTCGATACAATTTCCTTTTTGTTCAAGAACAACATATTTATTACTTTTGATCAAAAATCAAATTTGTTCTTAAAAGTACGTTTGAGTAGAAGTGGAAATATATTTGCATTAGTTTACAAATTTCATTTAAAATTTACTACAAACTTACCTTGATACAATTTTTTTAAAACATTAATCACTTAATTTCAAATTTAATTTTTATCAAAACTAATTTTATAAAATCAATATCATACAAAATCAAGCTTATAATCTACAACCGAACACTTAAACCGGTTAGAAGAAATCCAAAAGTTGCTCTGTATCATTGATAAGATACACCACCAAAAAGGAAATTTTCCTATCTTTCAGTCTTCAACGAGTCCAACAGTGGTAAAATATAACCGTTATCTGGTATCCACACATAATTGCATGTAATAAGCCAAGTTGTTCACTGCCTGAGCAAAACCAGTGTTGTCAACCGTAGATTGTAAAAAACGATTTGTTCAAATTCCGCCATGCTATAGCATTGCTATAGACGCTATTTGAAAACATTGAGCAAAACAATGAAAAACATGTTTCTCTGTCTGTGCTTTAGGTAGAAACAAACAGCAGAGTGAATACAGAATTCAAATGCCCCCGGAATAGGTATGTCTTTTTTAATTTATCCTAAATTTATTGTGTAAGGTTAAATTGGAAACATTTTAATCTGTTTTTAATTTTAGATTGTGTTAAGAGCTCAATTGTGTTATATAATTTGAACTGAAAAATATCAAGAATACTAAACACAAGAATAGACCAAAATTCTTGCATTGGGACAAAATGAACCAATTAAAACATCTCAAAACAAGCTATTGATTTCGGAAATCTGCTACATACATGGCAGGAGGCCATACTTGAAATCCAATCAGCTGACGTGACATAAAAGGTCGTTTGCCTAAGAAATCAGCTGAGGACGAAGACAGATCCGAACACAACAGGCATGCCAATATCAGTATAGAAACTCCTGCCAGCTCATAAATATTTGGTGCATTTTGATAATTCTTTGATGAAACCTCACTCAACTTCTTTGATAATTCTTTTTCTCCGTATTGTCTGTGTTGCAACACTCCCTGGGGCACTGTGAGCTTTTCTCCTCTCTTCCTTTCTTTTCTCAGCATCAACCTTAATGCGTCGCAAAGCAGCAGCTTTGAATATTGGTCTTGGTAAGTGTCTATGCCTGTTGAGCAAAACCCAAATTAGGAATAATAAGCATAACATACATGGCAAGTATATTGTTTTGCAAAACATATGATATTGAATGTTTGCCAGGTTTGGTTCCCAAAAATAATTGCTTTGATCAAATTACCTGGCAATACGGTTAACTTCAGAAAGATGCCTGTAGCGTTTCTTTATGGCCTCATGATATTCATGCTTCTTCTGTTCCCTTGGGAGAATCTGTTGCATTGTCACAAAAAAGTGATTATCAGAGCTTCTCAGGATGGAAATCTTTCACACATAAAGTTTTGGGTCTGGCTTGACGCATCCATTGTTTGACTCAAAATTTAGTAAAATGCAAGAGGAGGTTAGGAAGACAACTTATTACTCCGAGTTGTTTGACTCAAAATTTAGTAAAATGCAAGAGGAGGTTTGGAAGACAACTTACTACTCCGAGTTGTTCTGATGCTTTAGCCTTCCAAAGCCTGAGGTTAGTATCATCACTTCCTGAAATGACGTAACTTCCGTCACCGCTGAACTTGACACAGAATACCCTGTGTACCAAAGATAACGGTCAGCCCACCATAAAGCATCAAAGGATTCTTTCCATAAACTAAGCAGCACAAACAGCAAAAGAAATCTTTACACAACCAAGGTTTACATTGTTTGAAAAGTCATGCAAACTATAAAACACAACAAAATGCTCAGCGCATGATGTATAAATTGAGTGAACCTTTGCATTCTCTTAGTATGATAAATCTCTCTGCTGTGCCCACCATTATAAAGGAAAATTCTCACCTACAAATGACAAATAGTTAATAGATACACCTATAATTCAGTAAGAACAAATGACAAAAGATTAAAATGAAGTTTAAGGAACTAACTGTTCTATCATAAGATCCAGTGACAAATTCCCGACCAGTTGGTGAGTAGTCAATATCCATCCTGTAGAATGATACATCAAAATGTTAGGACGATGAATTCCAGAATGACCAAATACAGTAAATATTTAAAGAAAATTCATATTACACTGCAGAAACGTGATCTTTGTGAACACATTTAGCTTCATCCAACTTCCTAGCATCAAAACTATAGCAGTTACCATCTTCATTTGCCTGCATGACAATGAAATTTGTCTAATAATTCAAATAACACTAAAATATTGATCTTAAAATGTAACTATAAAAATACATCTCAACAATATCTCGGCTGCTACCCATAGCCAAAACCCTAGCCATTGGTTAAAATTCATCAGATAAACTTACAGCTGTCAAATTTATGGGTTCCATCGGATTCCAAGATAAAGAATTGGTTTTGGTCTGTCACATTGAAGTAAAAGTTAGTATAGTCATGAATGCATTTGGAATAAAGACCAAAAGATAGGAGGGCAGGGGAATCTTAACTCAGTAGTAATAATGTATAAGTCTATTAATAAAATTGATAAGGCATACCAAAATAAAAATCTGTGCCATAATTTTAAAATAATGATAAGAGATAATTACCAGCATTATCATTTTTCTCACTGGGGTAGCCATACGTAAATCATACAGATTTATGCTCCTGTCACTGAAAGAAAAACAAATCAGACAAAAATCTTCCTAATTTAGTACGTGAGCAGATTAAAGTAATCAGAATTTGAAATCTAAATGAGCAGAAAATGCAATCCAAAAGAAACATAAATCAGTTCCCTGTCATATTCCTTCCTATAAATGAGATGACTGACATTTTTTGCCAGATATAACAATAAAAATTAAGAGACACCAGGTTCAGACAAGTATCTACCACCCAACAACAACAATTATAAGAACACATTTTCTCGCACCCAGGCACCTATTTAAATTAAATCGCATTACTTATCTTTTCTCTATTTGTTTTCTTATTATAGATTGGTGATGGGAATGAACAATTTCAAAATTTAAATGATGAATCAAAAAATTTTATGGAATTCTGAAAGCTGGAAAGATCCTTCTGATCGAATCATATCATTCCATTATATTGACAATTTCAAAAAACTATTCATACTATGAACATAGTATAATGGCGGTCGGGCAAGTATGCCCCCATCGTCTAGTGGTTTAGGACATCTCTCTTTCAAGGGAAACGAAAACCAAGATTATTTCAATTAAGTTGACAGTGTCAGGGCTTTAATTTTGGAAACGGAACATTCAGATGTACTAAAACAATAAAGAAAACCATCTCGATAAAATACTAACAGATATAATAAACTTTACCAAAAAAAAAATAATGAGATCAGCAAAACCTAAACACACAACAAAGAAAAAGATCAAATACTATTTTTTTTTTTGGGGGGGGGGGGGTTGAGTGAATTTGTATCATTGATATCAACATCCTAGTGTACCTAGCTGTGCTTGCCAAGAGATTTGGTTGTCCAGGATTAAAGCGGACAGAAATCACTGTATCTGTTCCCCATACAAAACTATTTATTGGCTGAGACCTGCAGAAGGAAAGTAACACCACCAAGTTACCAACATGAAATAAGAGAGTCCACAAAAGTAATCTGTGATAGTAAAATAAGTAAACTAATCAGAAATTGAAATCAAAACCTGTTGTGATTCCATATATCTACTTGAGCACCACCTGTAGCAAAATGCTCGCCATCCCACTGGTGATCAGCAGCACTGAAAATTGAAATAAGTAAGCAAATATTCTGTAAACATAAAAATATAGTAAAACGATAAGTTTCAATATCTTCCTGGGATATCCACCCCACAACTTACCAAAATGCATTCTTCCAAACATAAACACTTGCTGGCTGGAAAAAACAAAAAAAAAAACATGTTCAAAAAATTGTGGGATAGCATACCCAAACAAAATTTTACCAAAAAAATCCTCTGGCACAATAATTTACCTCAACAGTATTCTTAGTTGAGCCACCTGACTCAAGAGTGGCAACAGGAACATTCCAAAGTCTGATACTGAACACAAATATTCCAGTTCACATCAGAAGAATAAGTCACTGATGGCTAAACAGGGAGCTTAATATAATAGGAAAAAAAACGAAAAGGGTAGATCCTTACGTGGAATCAGTTCCACATGAAACGAGAATGCGTCCATCCGTAGATGCTGTCAGGCCTCGCACAGCACCTTGGTGACCAGGAAACTGACAAATTGTCTGTCTGTTTTTTTTTTTTTTTCAAATCAAAACAAGCAACAATATTAGATACATAATAGTGTGGTCCCAAAAATTCTAATCATGAAAAACCTCCCTCCCATCCTTGCCTAAAATTTAATTAAATAAGCTAACACATGGGCCGCTCACATATATTTTTCTTACCCATTTATGCAAATTTGATGTATTATTAAATAAATTTATCATATAAGAACTAAGAAATTTTTTATGATCATTCTTTCAGAAAGCGATTATATCCTGAATCCATGAAATAAAAATAAAATCTCAAGTCATACTTGATATAGCAAACTAAGGTTCATTCACATCTAAGAAAATTTTAACTTCTTTTAAACTTACTTATTATCCATGATTGACCACACATGCCAACAGGAAGGAAAGAAAAAAGATTTAGCTCTAGTAACCCGATTGTTAAACTAAACAAACACGAGTATGTTTATAATAGATAGAAATGTTCTTCATTTCAAAGATAATACCATACATCATGTACTTGATTCTAAGTTTCTCATAGAAACAGAAAATTTTAAAAATTCAGATAAAGAAGCATATTTATTACCTTGAAGCTATGTCCCAGAGGCGAATATCTGTGAACACAACAAAGATAAATGTTAAAGGTTTTCAATATATAAGCAACTAAACTAGTCCAGTATAGTTTGAATATGTAAAATGGATTGACCATCATTTAAGGAAAAAGGAGTAGTATGCCTATTACCCAATACAAAATAACAGAAGAAAAACCAAGAAAAAAGTACCAAAATGACACAGCCATATGTTTTGTGTTGGGGGGCGGGGATCTAGCAGACTGCCTATCTGTAAATGTTTTATGATTGTTTCATTATTATGTATAATGAATTATGCAAAGAGAACCGTTTAATTAAAAACAACTATGTATTTTCATAATCAGCAATGGTTATGCCACAAGCATGACAGCATTTGCTTCCATTCTTGCCCTACTTAATAAGGAGGCTTGAAAAAATCGAGACAATTTAATGAGTAATGCCACACAGCCTAAAAGATCGTAGATAAAAATCAGCCAGAATTTGCCAACATTAAAGGGTGATGGTTTGATAAGTAAAAGTAATGGTGACTACTCATCTATCCAATAGTCAATAAAAATTTCAAGTTGTGAACCCATTCTAGCAAAAGAATGTCAAGGTGACCACATCAACACATCACCCTTCAAAATTTTCTCAACCGATAACCATTACCAAAGCTGTCAAACTTGAGAGCCTACGTAAAATCATGAAATCCCCAGACCGGACTAGACCAGACTAGACTTGACTTCTAACCCTTTACCAATTTTCAATGAAGAAAACTATGACTATCGGAGCATTGAGATGAAGACATTTTTCTTGTCTCAAGGCATGTGGAATACGGTCTCCGAAGAAATAAATATTTCAGAATCCAATAATGGAAAACATTTTCGAAAAGAAGAAAAAAAGTAAAACAAAATAGTGGAATATGAATTAAGGTAAATCATTTGGAGAAAGATTGTTGACATTGGAGAAACCACAATGTTAATCATGTAAAAGATTTGGGCATGTGGAGAGAAATTGACACTCAAAAGGCAACCAACAAGCAAATTTCCCGAAAGAAAATAATGATAAAGAATATTTATTTTATTTCTGCCAAAGTGCTTTCAAGAAAAAGAGAGATGTATCGTGTATGGCAGTCAGATAGTACCTGTAGCAGTCATATGGCTCCAGATATAAATGTATTTTCAAATATCAACATTACATTCAACTCAACGGTCACAAACTGGCCAACTGAAGATATGTTAAAGTGACAAACAAAGGATGTGTTGCTGTTGAAACTGAGAAAGGTACGAGAATGAGATATATTAAGAAGTACTGTCTGTTACAAGTTTGGACCAAAATTTATTGTGTTGTGCAAAATGCTTGAGGTAGGATATATATTCATTTTGAAGGAAATGCCTGCTCAATATATAACAAGAAAGATATACATTCTGTCATGGCAAAAGTTACAATGAAGGACAGAAATTTTCCAATTCAATGGAAGACTGCTACAGCAATGAAGGTGGAAGATGATTTGTGGCTATGGCATCAAAGGTTTGGACATTTAAAATTTCAAGGGCTGAAGAGTGAAGACAGAAATCTACCAATTTATAGAAATAAAGCAAGACACTAGTGAAAGCTGAATGCTTGGCACGCAAAAGAGACAATTGTTTCCAACAAAAGACATTTGGAGAGCCAAGTCTATGCTGGAGTCGGTACATATAGATATCTGTGGGCCAATTTGCACTATGTCACTCAACAGAAACAGGTACTTCATTCAAGAATGATTGTGGGTTTTTACTTGTGATAGAAAAATCAAAAGCATTCAAAATTTTCAAGAAATTCAAAAACAAAGTAGAAATGCAAAGTGGCCATCACTTTAATACACTAAGGAGTGATTGAGGGAAAGAATACAAATCAAATGAGTTTGATAAGTTTTGTGAAGAGTTGAACATCAATTAACTGTTGGTTTATATGCATCAAAGCAAAATGAAGTATCTAAAAGAAAGAATCGCATTGTGATGGAGATGGCAAGATCTATGCTTGGGAGAAAAAGGCCTTCCTAAAACATTCTTAACTGAAACTATATAAACTACAGTCTATTTAGTAAACAGATGTCCTACAAAAGCAGTGAAGGATAAGACACCAATCGAAGATTAGAGCAGTCACAAGCATTCTGCAAGTCGTCTCAGAGTATTTGGTAGCCTATGCTACATTCATGCTCCTCAAGAACGAAGTAAGCTCGGCAATAAGCATGGAGAAAAAAAAAGTAATATTTTTGGGCTACAGTAGAGTCAAAAAGAACATTGAGCTTACAATCTGAAGACAAAGAAGTTGGAGGTGATTAGTCAAGACTTCAAAGTTGAGGAGAACGTGACTCAGAATTTTGGATGAAGGAAAAATAGAAAACAAAGCTATCAATGGGCAGTATGCCCATCTCTTCAAGAAGCACTCCGAGAAGAAGATAATAAAGACCAAGACATCCCAAGAAATCTAGAATCTATAGCAACATCTCCACAGTTCCTAATATCATCACCATCAACAGCATCACAGTTGCTAACATCTCCACAGTTCCTAATATCATCTCCACAGCAGCTCAAGAGAAATGGAAGATTTAAACCCAGCATTTCTAAATGGATTTCTAGACTGAGAAATTTATGTGGAGCAATCGCAAGGGTTTGAAGTTGAAGGAAAGGAAGATAAGGTCCCTAATCTGAAAAAGGCTATGAACAGACAAAAGAAAGCACCACATGCCTGGTACAAAGTTTGTTCAATTCTTAGAAAAATATTTCTTGAAAGGTGTAAAAGACATGTCTGGTACAAACTACAAAGTTTGTTCAATCCTTAGAAAAATATTTCTTGAAAGGTGTAAAAGGGCGGCCTAGTTGACGAGGCTCCAACCAAGTGGGGTTTGGGAAGGTTAGATGTACGCAATGTTATCAATGGCGGATGGCGGTCCACGGCGGAAAGCCAAAAATCCGCCATCAAAAAATGGCGGATGCGGGAAATGGCGGACGCCATGGCGGGCAAATATATATATATATATATATATATATATAGTGTAGTGCAAAAAAAATGCTACATAACTAAAATATAAGGCTTCAATTGAACTAAAATATATTACTATTACTATTTGATATTTAATTTATTATATTTTTCTGAATTTTTTATTACTATTGTTATTATTATTTAGATTATTTTTTATTACTATTGTTATTATTATTATTTAGATTATTTTTCTGAATTTTTTTATTACTATTGTTATTATTATTTAGAATATTATTACTATTGTTATTATTATTTAGATTATTTTTTATTACTATAGTTATTATTATTATTATTTAGATTATATTTCTGAATTTTTTTATTACTATTGTTATTATTATTTAGAATATTATTACTATTGTTATTATTATTTAGATTATTTTTTATTACTATTGTTATTATTATTATTATTATTTAGATTATATTTCTGAATTTTTTTATTACTATTGTTATTCTTATTTAGAATATTATTACTATTGTTATTATTATTTAGATTATTTACTGAATTTATATGGAATGCGTTATTTAGATTATTATTATATATATTATATTGTATGTTATCAGTGAAACACGTTATGGCCATATTGAGGCCCATATGGCCACATGGCCCAATTTGTAAAAACCCTAACTGGCTAACTCGACTATTCAGCACCCAGCTGAAGTCACCGCCGCCACTATTTGAAAACGAGCAACAGCAAATGGTGGAAAACAAAATACGCAGAATCGGGTCGGATCCAAATTCAAGCACAGAAAATTCTCTCCTTCTTCTTCCTCCATACTTCTTCGTTGTGTAGCCAAATTCGAGAGCCTCTCGTCTCCTCCTTCGAGGCCGCGCGCCCCGATCCAAGAAAAAACGCAGAAGACGCAGAACCGGGTCGGATCCTGAGTCGGGTCATCTAGCCAAACACGCACGGTTTCACCATTTTTGGCCGGGTTTCCGCCATGGCGCGTGCCATCCGCCCTGGCCGCTACACGCGAGGTGGCCGCCATGATCCACCATGCAGAACCCGCCCCGCCACCGCCTGGTTTGTTGCGGTTTGATGAAAATCCGCCACCGCCTTCCGCCATAGCGCCGCCATGGCCGCTTTTTAACAACATTGGATGTACGCAGCAGCAGCCTTATTCCCACAAGCGGAGAGGCTGTTTTCGGATTTGAACCCATAACTTCCAAGTCACAAGGCAACAACCTCAATGTTGCGCCAAGGCTCGCTCTGTTCTTGAAAGATGTAAAACTACCCAGAATTTTATTGGTAAAATTCTATGTACAATGTATTGTCTTTAGAAAAAGGTGACCAACGGCTATAAATAGCTTAGCAAAGAAGTCCTTGTAGGTGTGTAGAAAAACTATCAATAAGAACACTCATATTTTATCGATAATTCAACTGCTTCACTATCTTTCAAGTTACCCAACCAACTACAATTCCAAAACAACTCCAAAATTTTCTACTGCATCAACCCATCACCCTTCCAATTTTTCTCAACCCATTACCATTACCATTAAAATTCAAGTTTATTTCCAAATAACCTTTTAAATCATTCCAGAACTATCAAAAATCCATCACATGGCAAACCAAATTACCGCCTCTTCTCTTCCAAACTTTTCCATTCTCAAACTAAGAGCACAACACTATAATTAAACCATTACTTCCTATAGTTATAAAAGAAATTGGAAGATGATTAAATAAGGAAAGTTGAAGTACCTCCATCCATTGAACCGGAGAATATCTCTTTCAACTGACTAGGGTTCTTAGCCATACACGAAATAGAGTCTATATGTCCATCCATCGCTCCTATAAACGGTCTTGCAAAAATCTAAATTCTCAAAAAAAAAAAAAAATAAATCAGGGTAACAGATAAACTGCACAACCAATAAAAGCTATTCACTATCAAAAAAAACAAAAAGGGGGAAAATATGACCTTGTCCAACTTCACTGCATTAAGAGCACGCACATATTCCACCGCCTTCTCTTGAGGCCGAAGACCGGGATCGTAATTGCGGAACACCCTCTTTTCCAAATCAAAAGGGCAACGTTAGAATAAGCGAAAGATGATAAATTTAATTGAATTCAGAAGATTGAAGAGCGTCAACGATAAAGGGTCGTGTGGATTGAGAATCACCTGAAGGTCTTGGCTTCGTTCTCGGGTGAACTCATCCACAGAGCGTGATATAACTTTGACCTTCATTTTCTGTAGAAAGAGCAAACTCTGTTTCGCTTCTTCAACTGCCAAATTCAGGAGCAGTGTTGCTAAAATGCGAGTCAACGCGTAAGATCGTACGGTCCTACGAGTTTTCACCCCCTGAGCGAGTTGACTCTGTTATAGGATCGCCGGCCTGTAGAATCGCTGTAGTATCGTGGTTCCGGCTCGACAAATCGTAGGATCGTCGTCACTCTCTCTGCAACCTCAGTCGCTCTCTACGGTTCCTAGGGTAGACACTTGAGGAACCAAGCTTGTGTTAGTGGGCCGGATCCGGCAAACACAACAACAGGCCCAAGCGGGTTAAAAAAACCCAATTGACTAGGTGCTGTTTGTTTTAGATTTTAGAATCCTGTTTGGACCCTAAAATCAATTCTGGCATTTTTTTTAGTTACTATTTATGTGTTAGTTTTAGATTTTAGCAAATTTCAGAATCTTGTTTGTACTTTAGAATCAATTCTAGTAGAATCTACAACATCCAAGTTTTTCCGTTCAGAATAATTGATTCTAGATATGGGACCCACAAAATATTTCATATTTACACTTCAAAAGTGATTCTCCAAACGTAAATCAATTTTTTTGAACTCACTTTTAAACTACCATTATCAAACACAAATCAATTTTTTTTAAACTCAATTTTTTTAAAATCAATTTTTTTAAACAAGATTCTTCACAATTTATTTTACCAGAATCTAAAACAAACGGACCCTAGATCGATTCATTTCTAAATAAATTGAGATATTTTCAGTTGTGTCAAGGCACACTGTTATTTATACGTTTGTTACAAATTTTGTTTACAGTTTTTTGACTCATCACATTGTTATCACTGTGCATTATGCATCCTACAGATGCCACATGATGCTAAATATTAGGATCTATATATCACTAGTGCTAAAATACACCTAAAACACATATTTATAACTTGCCGGTTTGGGGATAACCGGCGTAACATATAACGGTGGCATTTTTGAAATAAAATGATGAAATTGGGAGATCTATGGCGTAGGTTTTAGGATAAAACCGCTGATCGTATGTAGCGATACCTATGGCGCTTTGTTTAGGAGTAAAACCATGATCGTATCTCCAAGACATATGGCGCCGATTTTAAGTTAAAACCGCTGTCGTATGTAACGCGAGACATATGGCGCCGGTTTTACCCTAAAACCGGCGCCATATGTTTAAAAATATTGTGAGACTTATGGCGCCGGTTTTAAGTAAAAACCTCGGTTGTATGTAATGCGATACCTATGGCGCCGGTTTTAGGGTAAAACCGCGGTCGTATCTCCAACACCTATGGCGCCGGTTTTAAGTTAAAACCGCGGTCGTATGTAACGCGAGACATATGACCGCCTTCACGTCTGGAGACCCGCGACGAAGGAAGAAGCAGCAGCGGAGGAAAGACAGGCCAAGCAAGAGGTCGGTGCAAGAGGTCGGTGCAGCCTTGATGCCATGAAGCAAGAGGTCGGTGCAGCCTTGATGCGAGAGAGACCACGAAGCAAGAGGTCGGTCCCGCGACGAAGGAAGAAGCAGCAGCGGACAGGCCAAGAAAGAGGTCGGTGCAAGAGGTCGGTGCAGCATTGATGTGAGAGTGACCACGAAGCAAGAGGTCGGTACCGCGACGAAGGAAGAAGCAGCAGCGGAGACAGGCCAAGTATGAGGTCGGTGCAAGAGGTCGGTTTAGCCTTTACGCCACGAAGCAAGAGGTCGGTGCTTCTTCCTTCGTCGCGGGACCGACCTCTTGCTTCGTGGTCTCTCTCACATCAATGCTGCACCGACCTCTTGCTTCGTGGCATCAAGGCTGCACCGACCTCTTGCTTCGTGGCATCAAGGCTGCACCGACCTCTTGCACCGACCTCTTGCTTGGCCTGTCTCCGCTGCTGCTTCTTCCTTCGTCGCGGTACCGACCTCTTGCTTCGTGGTCACTCTCACATCAATGCTGCACCGACCTCTTGCACCGACCTCTTTCTTGGCCTGTCCGCTGCTGCTTCTTCCTTCGTCGCGGGACCGACCTCTTGCACCGACCTCTTGCTTCGTGGTCTCTCTCGCATCAAGGCTGCACCGACCTCTTGCTTCATGGCATCAAGGCTGCACCGACCTCTTGCACCGACCTCTTGCTTGGCCTGTCTTTCCTCCGCTGCTGCTTCTTCCTTCGTCGCGGGTCTCCAGACGTGAAGGCGGTCATATGTCTCGCGTTACATACGACCGCGGTTTTAACTTAAAACCGGCGCCATAGGTGTTGGAGATACGACCGCGGTTTTACCCTAAAACCGGCGCCATAGGTATCGCATTACATACAACCGAGGTTTTTACTTAAACCCGGCGCCATAAGTCTCACAATATTTTTAAACATATGGCGCCGGTTTTAGGGTAAAACCGGCGCCATATGTCTCGCGTTACATACGACCGCGGTTTTAACTTAAAATCGGCGCCATATGTCTTGGAGATACGACCAGCGGTTTACTCCTAAAAGCGGCGCCATAGGTATCGCTTTACATACGATCAGCGGTTTTATCCTAAAGCGGCGCCATAGATCTCCCAATTTCATCATTTTATTTCAAAAAATGCCACCGCGTTATATATGTTACGTGGTTATCCCCAAAACCGGCGTTATAAATATGTGTTTTAGGTGTATTTCGCACTAGTGATATATAGATCCTAATATTTAGCATCATGTGGCATCTGTAGGATGCATAATGCACAAAGCTGATAACAATGTGATGAGTCAAAACTGTAAACAAAATTTGTAACAAGCGTATAAATAACGATGTGCCTTGACACATTGAAAATATCTCAATTTATTTAGAAATGAATCGATCTAGGGTCCGTTTGTTTTAGATTACGGTAAAATAGATTGTGAAGAATCTTGTTTAAAAATTGATTTTAAAAATTGAGTTTAAAAAAATTGATTTGTGTTTGATAATGGTAGTTTAAAAGTGAGTTCAAAAATTGATTTATGTTTGGTTGATAAAGTAGAATCCTTTTGAAGTGTAAATATGAAATATTTTGTGGGTCCCATATCTAGAATCAATTATTCTGAACGGAAAAACTTGGATGTTGTAGATTCTACTAGAATTGATTCTAAAGTACAAACAAGATTCTGAAATTTGCTAAAATCTAAAACTAACACATAAATAGTAACTAAAAAAAATGCCAGAATTGATTTTAGGGTCCAAACAGGATTCTAAAATCTAAAACAAACAGCACCTAGTGAATTGGGTTTTTAACCCGCTTGGGCCTGTTGTTGTGTTTGCCGGATGTAACGACCCGTTTCCGGACCGCTACCGAGCTCAACATACCGAGCTCGAGTTACCGAGCTCAACACGCCGAGCTCAAGATACCCTGTATGCGATGTGTTTTACAATGATACTCTTGTGCCTTTTAGAAAAGTACGGGCTATATATTTATTTTTTTTTTAAAACTATCTCGTGCACATCAGAGTAATTACAGCTTTTCGAAACATGGTGCAACTAAGACACAAGATTTAAGTCCTAAATAACAACACGCAGGTAACAAGTACATACTCATATATATATATACAAGATATAAAAGTGCATACAAAAAGACAAAGAATGATGTCCAAAGAAAATACACCTAAGGTATGGCGACTTCAAGAGAGCAATCATACCGTGGGGATACTTCCAGACACCCACACAGGGGCTGCTCAAAAGTAAACCTTGATCTACCTGTGCTCAAAATGACAAAACATCACCCGTCCCAAACTGGTCACGACCATCTGTACACAAAAAGTCATATAACAATACCCCAAGAAACATAACATAAACAAAGCCAATCACGACAAATAGAGATCGTCGCTCGATCCTCGCCGACGCCCTCCTCGCCATCATCTGCGATCGAGTTCACTGCACCCTCGACATCGCTGGGTAACCATCATGGATTGAAGGTACCACGGGAAAGGGTCAACTTCTCAACAAATCAAGATAATCCAGGCATCAAGAAATAAGTAAACAACAAAATATAATAGTCACCAAACGTAACTCGACCATCTTGCTCTAGACTTGACTCTTTATTAGGAATATCGCCACAGTCCATCCCCAACCGACGCATAGGTAGCGGCGGTCCAACCCCAAACCGATACCATGCATTAATCGGCGAGTCCAACCCCAAACCCGATAATGCGACGCTTAGTCAATCTCCCAGTAAACAAAAGGGGACCTAGCACCCTAGTTATCCGGGTCACGGCTCAAAAACGTCATACGACTCGCCTAGCTCTCTCACTCGATGATTAGCTCGCCGCAGTCAAGGAGTGGCACATAAAATTACTTGATCACATATCAAATAAAGAGAGCATGCTTAACATGAAGAAAACGCAATTCAATCATTTAAGCAATGAAACAATTTGCATGCATGAAGAAAACGCAATTCGACAGGCAATACACAATTCACAACATATAAAATAAAGCCTTAATAATGTCTAAGAGTTGCCCTTACCGAACTCCAAGCTAACGCTGCTCGACAACGACCTCAACACGGCTGTCTTCAAACGAGCTCGACAACGACTTCTCTCACTCGATCTCGACACGTACGGCTCTTAGTCGACCTCGGTTGTTCTCGTGACACCGGATCTCCTTGCAAAGACGATCTAAAATCACACTGCCTAATACGAGTACAACTTAGTTCGATCTATGGGTTCTAATAACACTTAGCTCTCATTATCCCAATCTTAACCACAACTCAATCAAAATCTAAGTTTATATTTCTTAAAAATATTTTCGTCATGGTCCAGAAATTAAAATAAGACCATAACCAATTTTGTTAAAATTTTAAAACTCAAAAAGAAATCGATTTCATAATCCCTCAAAAATCCATTTTTGCACAAAAACTATTCTAACACCAAACTAAAACAAGAAATCAAACAAACCAAATAGGGAGGGTTTTGGGCGCTACCTACTTGCAAAAAAACAGAGGAAACAATTTGTTTTACAAGCTCAAATAAATGATTAGAAAGGTAGGTAAGGTCATGAAGAAGAAAACCTATCAATATGACATGAGTTGAAAGCATAAAAAAAAACTAGCCAAATTGAAGAGAAGAAGTGGCGCTAACAGTAACATGAAAGGAAATAAAATCATGTTTTTCATACCTCCACAGATGGTCGAGATGGTGATATAGGTCGAGAATATGATAAGAAACAAGGTTGATGAAGAAAATTTATGCAGCAGCTCAATGAACTCAAGGTTCTTCAATGGAGGTTTAGAGAAGAGGAGAAAACTGTGAGAAGAAGAAAGAAAAAGAAGGAAATAGAAAGTGAGAATTTGAGGCGGCTGATCGTGATATTTAAGTAGGTGGAGAAAACTAATCTTGATATTTATCTTACAGCTGGTGGAAACAGTTTGGTCTTATCTCCCTTAAACAAAAGTTAATTACAAGAAAACCATTTTTATTGAATTTATCTTTTATAAAACCACAATTTAAGCGACACCTGGATTGTAAAGTAAGATATTAATCCAAACCAGTCTAACCCATCTAATCTGTTCTCTCTCATAATCACAACAAGATATACTACTTAACGCTACATAATATACGTAAAAATACGAGTGTTATCATCTCGACACGATGTCGATCAGGCTGCTCGTGCAAGCGCACAAGGCTCTAACACGAGCTCGTGTACGCGGCCTCCTCAGTTCGACATGCGACCTCCTCAGCTCGGTACGCGACCTCATCAGCTCGACATATGACCTCGGCAAGCGATCTTGGCACAGGATCTCGACACGAGGTCTTGATACGACGTCCTAATACGACGTCCTAATACGATGTCCTAATACGATGTCGATCTTGTTGACAAGTGACTCCAAACACAAGAGGGGGGTGAATTGTGTGTGAACGGTGCTTTCAAAAACTTTTGGAGAAATAAGTGCTAATTATGAGTTGCGGAAATATTAATGTGAAATAGATAAATCACTTGAAGAATAAATTGCAAATGAGTTAAAAATAAAGTAAATAGTAAGATATAAATAACAATAAAATAAAGTACAGAAATTTAATAGACTGAAAAGTAGAGAGATAAGGAGTAAAAAAAAAAGCACACAACAAATTATCCAGGTTCGGCCACCTAACACCCCTGTGGCCTACGTCCTGTCCTCAAAGCAAACCACTATGGGATTTTCACTAAGACACTAGCTTTTAAATCAGGTTCAGCTAGAAACCTTTACAACTCTAAACCAGAGCAATACGTTCAAGAGATATCACCTCTCTATGAACACCTTGGGATTCCTACCCAAAAATAAATGATTTTCACAAATAAAATGAGACGAGAAAGATACACTCAATAGTGCAGATATAACAAATTGAAGCTCAAATAATACAACTCAAATTATGTAGAATAAAAAGACTCTCAGAAAATTGTGCTCAAATAAGTGTGAGTGATGAAAAATATTTGACAGAGTTTTTGGCACAAAAATTAAGCACTGCGTTGTTGTATTGTTGTAAGGCTCACGAGCTGTGTTTATATAGGCAATGGAGGAGCGTCGAAATGACCGTTGCAGGATTTGTCCGTTGCAGCATTTGCCCGTTGCGTTTTGATTTGTCCGTTGGAATTTGTCCGTTGCGTTGAACATGAAAGAATTGAAAACACGGAGACGGCTCGGCATACGACCTCTGAACACAGCTCGGCAGACGACCTCCGAAGACGGCTCGGCATACGACCTCGCCACACAGCTCGACAGACGACCTCGACCGCATTTCGGATATGACCTCTGAACGGCTCGGCAAAAGACCGGAATACGACCTCGGAACACGGCTCGGCATACGACCTCCTCATCAGCTCGGTTCTCATAGCTCGGTACCGACCTCGCCGGCTCGACCGCAGCGACTTCCTCCTCAGTTCGACATACGACTTCCTCAGAGCTCGACACGCGACTTCCTCCTCAGCTCGACATCCGACACGAGATATGCATGTCAAAATATTTTGTGCGTGTGTGATTTAATTTTAATTGAGAGCTTTTTATTACTACTTACAAATTGTCTTAATAAAGATAAATAAATACCCAGAACCCAAAGACTTGAGAAACAATCATTCTTGATACGCGTCTTGGTATTCTTTTCCACTTTTTGCACGGTTGACTATTTGCAAAGCTCCCTGTAACACCTGAGGACGAGATCGACATCGTATAGGACGACGTATCGAGACCTCGACCAAGACCTTGTGTCGAGATCCCGTGACTAGATCGTTTGCCGAGATCATTTGTCGAGCTGATGAGACCACGTGCACTAGGCTGCCGGTGAGGAGGTCGCGTGTCGAGTTGATGAAGTCGCGTCTGGTGATGAGGACGCAAGTCGGCTGAGGAGACCGCGTCCCCGAACTCGTGTTAGAACTTTCTCCGTTTGCACGAGTACTCTTGTCGACATCGTGTCGAGATGACACCTCGTATTATTTCGAGCGTTACTCGCGTTATTATTATATTGTTTGTAATTATTACATTGTCGGCTTGTCGTTGGCCAAGCCAGTAGAGGGTAATCATGAGAGGAACGAGTTAACGGGTAGATGATTGATGGGATTGGCATCTTATAGGTGGAGTTACGTTTATACCCTATCTCGCCACCAGATACCACGGCCGTTTCACTCATTTCTCTTTTCTTCTTTCTTCTTCCTTCCTTCGCCTGTGTTTCGTTGTTTCCTTAAAAATCTTCATCGACGAAACCGTGAGTTCCAAATGAGATTCTGCACAAGATTTCTTCATCAATTTTGTTCATCATCAACTTCTCGACCCATATCTTGTCGATCGACCATCACCGTTGAGGTATGAAGAATGTATTTTCTTTCATTTGTGCTACTGTTTAGCGCTAAATCTTCTTCCATTTTTAACCAGTTTTATGCTTCCAAATCATGTCAAATTGATGGGTTTTCTTCTTCATAATAATACCTATCTTTTTAACCGATTAATTGGGCTTGTAAAACAAATTTCTTTCTCTGTTTTTCTGCAATCGGCAGTGCCCAGAAAACTCCATTTTTTAGTTCGTTCGATTTCTGGTTTTTCGTTCGTTGCTTCTGAATATTGTTGTTGTCGATCTTTCTGTTGAAGCATCAGATAACTCTTTCATGAAATTTTGATCGAAATCCCTAACTTTGTGTTAGAGGAAAAATATATTTCAGTTCTTGAGTTTTATATTTTTCTGGGTTGTGGTTGAGTTTGGGGAAGAGAGAGTTAGATGTATTGGAACCTATAGATCGATCTGAGTTATGTTTGCTTTAGGAAATCTGTTTCCCGAGATCGTGTGAATTCCGAATCAAGGCGTACGGGAAAGCGAATCCAAGGACGCGAAGCAGAATCGGATCGAGGATCATGCGTGTCGAGGTCGACCGAGAAGCGTCACGTGTCGGAAGTCGTTGTCGAAGTTCGTAGAAGCCGGCCGTGTCGAGATCGAGTAAGAGAAGTCGTTGTCGAGTTCTTTGAAGACAGCTGTGTCGAGGTCGTTGTCGAGCAGCATTTAACTTGGAGTTCGGTAAGGGCGCTTCACATTTATATTTGTTATAGTATGTAAGGGCGCTTCACATTTATATTTGTTATAGTATGTAAGGGCGCTTCACATTTATATTTGTTATAGTATGTAAGGGCGCTTCACATTTATATTTGTTATAGTATGTAAGGGCATTTCATATTCTATGTGGTTATGTTATTGTGTATGGATTTACTGATTTGTGTCGAGATGAAATGTTGTGATATGATTGAGTTTTGCATGTATTTAATATGTGATTGAATATATGTCGTGAAGTGTGTATTGCATGTTGAATTGCGTTTCTTCATGTCGAGCTTGCTCTTTTATTTGACATGCGGTTGAATATTTTGTGTTTAACTCCTTGAATATCGTATGCGGCGAATTGTTCATCGAGTGAGCGAGCTAGGTGAGTCGTATGACGTTTTTGAGCCGTGACCCGGATAACTGAGGGTGCTAGGTCCCCTTTTGTTTACGGGAGATTGACTAGACGTCGCCACGCTACGGGACCTGAGTTGACTGTCCTAGGGAGAGCGAGGATCCCAAGGCTTCGGCTGGACTTTCCGACATACGGTACGGCGTGTGCATTCCGGAAAATTGTCGAGTCGAGAGAAAATGGATTTGCGAGATGTGTCGAGTTTAGAGTGAGATGGTCGAGTCACGTCGGTGATTGTTATACTTTGCTGTTTGCTTATATTTTTATGTCGAGCTTATCTTAACTTGTTGAGAAGTTGACCCTTTCCCGTGGTGCCTTCAATCCATGACGGTTACCCAGGCGATGTCGAGCGCAGTAACTCGGCGATGAGACGATGCCGAGGAGGATCTCGACGAGGACCCGAGTGACGACCTCTATCTGTCGTGATTGTTTATTTGTTGGATGTTGGTTTTTCTGAGGACTGTTCTTGTATTTCTTTTGTGTTCGAGGTCGTGACCAGTTTGGGCAGTGTTGTTTTTATTGCTACAGGGTAGACTGGTGGTCTTACTTTTGGAGCTGACCGCGATGGGAAGTCTGGAAGTACCCTGTGGTATGATGGCTCTTTTGAAGTTGTCGTACCTTAGGTGTATTTTCTTTGCACATTTGCTACTCTGTATTTGTATACATTATTATTTCGAGTGATATATATATGTGTATGTTTTACATGTATGTTTTATTTGAATTTAAGTCTTGTGTCTTAGTTGCACCATGTTTCGAAAAGCTGTAATTACTCTGATGTGCACGAGTTGGTTTTATAAAAAAAATATATCGTATTTTTAAAAGGCACAAGAGTTTTGTTTTTAAAACACATCTCATATAGGTTTATTTTGAGCTTGGTGTGTTGAGCTCGGTAACTCGAGCTCGGTATATTGAGCTCGGTAGCGGTCCGGAAACGGGTCGTTACACTCCCTTTTGTCAATCATCAAAACCATCCTGTCAAGGCATGTATTCACAGACTCCCCCTTTTTGATGATGACAAACATCTCATGGAGGGAATTTAGTAAAATATAATCATGATATAGCAATGAGATATAAGCATGGTTTTTCAATAAAAGATATCAGAGTTTAAGCATAATATTTAGAAAAACTCCCCCTCACAATAGGCAATACTTAAAAGATCACTCCCCCTGAATCATGCATTCATGTAACTCTCCCCCTTTTGGCAACATCAAAAAGTGGGAAAGACAAATAAAGCAAGGCATATATTCAGGATTAAACAAGCATATTTTGATAGTTACATGATACCAAGCTTGGTGTGTGACAGATGAAATTTGGTTGGACATGATTAGCTAGTTGCATAAGACAAATCGTCACCCACTCATTATTCCACTTAAAGAAAATGGAAGGGGAAAAGACCTGCATAAACTCGTTAGCACACTCAAACGCCTAAGTTAGAATTTATTCAAAAGAAAATGCAATCACAGCAAATACTCAATGCATGATTGGTCTAAAATTCTAACTCGGTTCTTATAAAAAGAAGCTTTCTTTAGGCAAAGGTTTAGTAAAAATATCTGCAAGTTGTTTAGATGTTTCCACAAACTCAATCATGCAATCACCTTTTGAACATGATCTCTAATAAAATGGTGCCTAATTTCTATGTGTTTGGTCAGGAGTGATAAACTGGATTTTTCGTGAGGTTTATGGCACTAGTATTGTCGCACTTAATTGGAGCAGTTTTGATTGATTCCATAATCATTCATTTGTTGTTTCATCCAAATGATCTGTGGCACAACAACTACCGCCAGAACGTATTCCGCTTCAAGAAAGGGACAAAGCCACACGGCTTGTTTCTTACTATGCCATGAGACCAAGGCATTCCCAAGTAAGTGACATGTCCCACTAGTGCTTTTTCGGTCCATTTTGCAACCCGCAAAATCAGAATCCGAGTACCCGATAAGTGTGCAACAAGACCTTTGGGGTACCATAAACCCATGGTTTGTGTGCCAGTGAGATATCTCATGATGTGTTTTACCGCTAAGAGATGTGATTCCTTAGGATTTGCTTGAAAACGTGCACACATACAAACACTAAACATAATATCAGGACGACTAGCAGTAAGATAGAGAAGAGATCCTATCATACCTCTATACTTACTTACTTCGACCGACTTACCACCTTCATCTTTGTCAAGATAGCATGATGTGCTCATGGGAGTTGAGATTTCTTTGGCGTTGCTCATTCCAAATCTTTTAAGCAACTCCTTGCAATATTTGGATTGATTTATAAAAATTCCTTCTTTTGTTTGTTTGATTTGAAGTCCAAGGAAGTAATTTAGCTCTCCCATCATTGACATTTCAAATTCACTTTGCATGATATCGAAAATTCCTTAACCAAGGATTCATTAGTAGCACCAAATATTATATCATCGACATAAATTTGAACAAGTAAACTGTCATCCTTTTTGTGTTTAATGAAAAGAGTGGTATCAACTTTTCCTCTTTCAAAACCTTTTTCAAGTAAATATTTGCTCAACCTCTCGTACAAGCTCTCTGAGCTTGTTTTAAACCATATAAAGCCTTTTTCAATTTGAAAACATGATTTGGAAATTCAAAATTTTCAAAACCGGAGGTTGATCAACATATACTTCTTCTTGAATAAAACCATTTAGAAATGCACTCTTAACATCCATTTGAAAAAGTTTAAAATCCATGATGCATGCAAATACGAGAAGCATGCGAATAGCTTCTAATCTAGCCACGGGTGCATAGGTTTCATCGAAATCTATGCCCTCTTGTTGATTATAGCCTTTTGCAACAAGTCTAGCTTTATTTCTAACAATTATACCATTTTCATCAAGCTTATTGCGAAAGACCCATTTGGTCCCAATGACTATATGATCTTTAGGTTTAGGAACTAGTTCCCAAACATTGTTTCTTTCAAATTGATTTAATTCCTCTTGCATAGCAAGGGTCCAATGTTCATCAATAATGGCTTCATTGATGTCCTTTGGTTCAACTTGAGAAACAAAAGCCATGAAAAGACATGCATGATTAAGAGAGTTTCGAGTTGTTACCCCTTTAGAGATATCGCCAATTATATTGTCAAGTGGATGATGTTTTGAGACTCTCCATTCTTTTGATAGATTTGAATGAGGAGATTCCTTAGAAGATTGTGGCAAAGGATTTTCATCTTCATCTTTGGACTCGTTTGAATCTTCTAAGTGACTATTTCCCAATATTTCGCAAGATCATCAAAGACTATCTTCTACCAAAGATTTTGGGTTAGACTCATCAAAGGTAACATGCACAGATTCTTCAATAGTCAAAGTTCTCTTATTATAAATTCAAAAGCTTTACTAGAAATAGAATATCCAAGAAATATACCTTCATCCGCTTTGGCATCAAATTTTCCAAGGTTATTCTTACCATTGTTTAGACAAAACACTTGCATCCGAAAAACGTGAAGGTGGGAAATGTTGGGCTTCCTTCCTTTGTAGAGTTCATACGGTGTTTGCTTAAGGATCGGCCTTATAAGAACTCGATTCATCACATAGCAAGCGGTGCTCACTGCGTCCGCCCAAAAGTACTTAGGAAGGTTAGTCTCATTGAGCATCGTCCTCGCTAGCTCTTCAAGAGACCGATTTTTCCTTTCAACCACTCCATTTTGTTGCGGTGTCCTTGGAGCGGAAAAGTTGTGATCAATGCCATTTACGTGCAAAATGCTTCAAATGCTTCATTCTCAAATTCCCCACCATGATCACTTGAATGGAAGCAATGTTAAGTCCCTTCTCATTTTGTATAACCTTTGCAAGTTTTGAAAAGCATTAAAAGCATCATTTTGTGAGAAATAAATAAAGTCCATGTATAGCGAGAATAGTCATCCACAATAACAAGAGCATAGTAATTGCCACCAAAGCTTTTAGTTCTAGAAGGGCCAAATAAATCCATATGTAAAAGTTGTAAAGGCCGGTTTGTAGAAACAATATTTTTAGATTTGAAAGATGCCTTTACTTGTTTTCCTTTTTGACATGCATCACAAAGTTTATCTTTTTCAAAACGAAGCTTTGGTAAGCCAATTACTAAGTCCTTTCGAACTAACTTATTAAGATGATCCATGTGAATATGAGCCATTCTCCTATGCCATAGCCAAGATTCATCCTTTTTACTAATAAGACAACATGCATCATTTGAAGGTATTTTATCCAAATCAAGCATATAGATATTTCCAATTCTAGGTCCAATTACAATAACATTTTCATTTATAGAATCCATGACCATGCATTTTGAAGAATCGAAAACCACTTTGTTTCCTTTATCACAAAGTTGACTAATGCTTAGCAAATTATGCTTCAAACCATCCACATACAAAACATTTTCACTAGTGGGATTAGGACTCTTACCAATAGAACCAATCCCAAGAATTTTACCTTTGTTGTTGTCACCATACCGGACATAACCACTATTCTTAGGTACCAATGAGGAGAACTTGCTTTTGTCTCCTATCATGTACTTTGAACAGCCGCTATCAAGATACCAATTTAAGTCCTTGGCTTTCAAGCACACCTACAACAACAAATCATATTTTAACCTTTGGTACCCAAACCATCTTGGGTCCATATGAGTTAGTCTTGGGCAAGGTGCCCTTTGGAATCCACATCTTTTTGCCAACTACATTTTTATTCTTTCTAATATTGCAAATAGAGGCAGTGTGACCATTTCTACCACAGTGAAAGCATTTAATGAAAGGACTACTTGAGGGTTTGTTGTGATTGAAGAGTTTAAAAGATTTTTCATGAATTTTTGGATGATAACCTAAACCAGCTTTTCCAAAAGTACCTTTTTGGTTTCCTAACATAATGTTTAGATTATCTCTTCCCATCGTAAATTTTGCAAGAGTGTTATTTAAATCCTTAACCTTATTTTTCAAAACACTACACTCATTGCATTTTAAAACTTCATCCTTTTTATTTTCACAAGATATGGGAGGAGAAGTTTTGTAACACCTGAGGACGAGATCGACATCGTATTAGGACGACGTATCGAGACCTCGACCAAGACCTTGTGTCGAGATCCCGTGACTAGATCGTTTGCCGAGATCTTTTGTCGAGCTGATGAGACCACGTACACTAGTCAGCCGAAATGAGGAGGTCGGGTGTCGAGTTGATGAAGTCGCTGCATCGAAATGATGAGGACGCAAGTCGAGCCGAGAGACCGCGTTCACGAACTCGTGTTAGAACTTTGTACATTTGCACGAGTACTCTTGTCGACATCGTGTCGAGATGACACCTCGTATTATTTCAACGCGTTACTCAGCGTTATTATTATATTGTTTGTAATTATTACATTGTCCGCTTGTCGTTGACCGCGAGTAGAGGGTAATCATGAGAGGAACGAGTTAACGGGTAGATGATTATTGGGATTGGCATCTTATAGCTGGAGTTACGCTTTTACTCCCTTTCTCGCCACCGTATACCACGGCCGCTTTCACTCATTTCTCTTTTCTTCTTTCTTCTTCCTTCCTTCTCGCTCTGTGTTTCGTTGTTTCCTTAAAAATCTTCATCGATTTAAACCGTGAGTTCCAATGTAGATTCTGCACAAGATTTCTTCATCAATTTTGTTCATCATCAACTTCTCGACCCATATCTCGTCGATCGACCATCACCGCTGAGGTATGAAGAATGATTTTCTTTCATCGTACTCTTGTTTAGCGCTAAATCTTAACTTCCATTTTTAATCGCTTTTATGCTTCCAAATCATATCAAATTGATGGGTTTTCTTCTTCACAATATTACCTATCTTTTAACCGATTAATTGGGCTTGTAAAACAAATTTCTTTCTCTGTTTTTCTCGCAATCGGCAATGCCCGAAACCCCATTTTTGGTTCATTTCGATTTTCTTGATTTTCATTCGTTGCTTCGATTATTGTTGTTGTCGATCTATCCGTTGAAGCATCGATAACTTTTCATGAATTCGATCGAAATCCCTAACTTTGTGTTGGAGGAAAAATATCTTTCGATTCTTGAGTTTTATATTTTCCGGGTTGTGGTTGAGTTTGGGGAAGAGAGAGCTAGATGTATTAGAACCATAGATCGATCCGAGTTGTGTTTGTTTTAGGAAGTCCGATTCGAGATCGAGTGAATTCAATCGAGGTGTACGGAAAGCTTAATCCAAGGACGCCAAGCAAAGCAGATCCGTAACGAGGATCAGACGCGGTCGAGGTCGACCGAGAAGCGCACGTATCGAAGTCGTTGTCGAAGTTCGTTGAAGACACCGTGTCGAGATCGAAAAGAGAAGTCGTTGTCGAAGTTCTTTGAAGACAAATGTGTCGAGGTCGTTGTCGGCAAAGATTTAACTTGGAGTTCGGTAAGGGCTACTTAGATATCTCTAAGGCTTTATTGTATAAGTCCTTAAGTAAGGCGCTTCACATTTATATTTGTTATAGTATGTAAGGGCATTTCATATTCTATGTGGTTATGTTATTGTGTATGGAATTACCGATTTGTGTCGAGATGAAATGTTGTGATATGATTGAGTTTTGCATGTATTTAATATGTGATTGAATATATGTCGTGAAGTGTGTATTGCATGTTGAATTATGCTTCTTCATGTCGAGCTTGCTCTTTTATTTGACATGCGGTTGAATATTTTGTGTTTAACTCCTTGAATATCGTATGCGCTTAATTGTTCATCGAGTGAGCGAGCTAGGTGAGTCGTATGACGTTTTTGAGCCGTGACCGGATAATCGAGGGTGCTAGGTCCCCTTTTGTTTACTGGAGATTGACTAGACGCCGCCACGCCACTGACCTCGGGAAGTTGACCGTCCCTAGGGAGAGCGAGGATCCCAAGGCTTCGGCTGGACTTTCCGACACTCTGCGGCGTGTGCATTAGGAAAATTGTCGAGTCGAGAGAAAATGGAATTGTGAGTTGTGTCGAGTTTAGAGTGAGATGGTCGAGTCACGTCGGTGATTGTTATACTTTGTCGCTTGCTTATATTTTTATGTCGAGCTTATCTTAACTTGTTGAGAAGTTGACCTTTCCGTGGTGCCTTCAATCCATGACGGTTACCCAGCGATGTCGAGGGCGCAGTAACTCGACAATGAGACGACGCCGAGGAGGAGGTCGTGAAGACCCGAGTGACGACCTCTATCTGTCGTGATTGTTTATTTGTTGGATGTTGGTTTTTCTGAGGATTGTACTAGTTTTTCTTTTGTGTTCGAGGTCGTGACCAGTTTGGGCAGTGTTGTGTTGTTGCTACAGGGTAGACTGGTGGTCTTACTTTTGGAGCAGCCCCCTGCGTGGGAGTCTGCCGGAAGTACCCCCAGGGTATGATTACTCCTTTGAAGTCGTCGTACCTTAGGTGTATCTTCTTTACACATTTGCTACTCTGTATTTTGTATACATTATTATTATTTCGAGTGATATATATATATGTATGTTATGCATGTATGTTTTATTTGAATTTAAGTCTTGTGTCTTAGTTGCACCATGTTTCGAAAAGCTGTAATTACTCTGATGTGCACGAGTTGGTTTTATAAAAAAAAAAATATATCCCATTTTTTTAAAAGGCACAAGAGTTTTGTTTTTAAAACACATCTCATATAGGTTTATGTTTGAGCTTGGTGTGTTGAGCTCGGTAACTCGAGCTCGGTATATTGAGCTCGGTAGCGGTCCGGAAACGGGTCGTTCACTTTGTATCGAGCGATTGATTCTGACCGAGCTGTGCATAGGATTTGGACTGGTCACTGTGTCGGGTTATGTGTTGGGTACCTAGTTGTTTTGTGTTGATTGCTATTTGATTAAGTGAAGCACTTATTGCTTGAGAAATTGTTTGAACTGTTTCTTGATTGAAGCAGTGTGTTTTAACACATCCTTGTTGTGAGATTCTGACAGGGTTTTGAACTTTGTGGAATCTAATGCCACCTCGTAGGAATACGACATCTGCAACCGAGAACGTCGACATGGAACGAGCTATTCAAGCTATGACCGAGATGGCGGCAGCCATGGCTCAACAATCACCGGCCGCAGACTCAACGGCTAACGCGATGGCTCAACAGACGGCGGCGTTAACTCGCCAGAACTTGCAAAGAACAAAGAACGAGCGTAACGTAATGTCAAGCAAGAGGATTGGCCGACTTTAGGAAGCATGATCCACAAGTTCTACGGTGAGCCAAATCCGGATAAAGTCGATCTTTGGATGCAAGAGATCGAGAAGATCTTTGAGGCACTTCATTGCGGGACAACGCGTGAAGGTCGACTATGCCACCTACTTATTGCTAGGAGACGCAGAGTATTGGTGGAGAGGAGTGAAGCAACGTTTATAGCGAGAACATCGCGAGATGACCCGGGAGCTTTTTCGTGAAAGGTTCTTGGACAAGTACTTCCTGACATCGCACGAGCCGAGAAGGAGCAGGAATTTCTTCAATCGGCAAGAAGGCAACTCGACGGTGTCCGAGTATGCGCCAAGTTTGAATCGTTACAGGTATTTCATCCATTTCGTGACCGAGTTGATCGAGATGGTTAAGTGAGAGATTCCAACGGGATTGAGATTCGACATTCAAGTCGATGGTGTCGTTGAGGATCCAAATCTCCAAGAGTCGATTGACCGATGTGTCGAGGTAGAAGGAGTGAGGAGCCACAAGAAGAAGACTGCTGTGGGCGACCGGTGAGACCCAGTGCGGGGCGTAGATTTGCACGTAAAGGAAACTACCGCAGAAGAGACCTTACGACCGACCTCGGGGAACAACAACAGGACAAGATCGTCCGATGACCCAAGTACCGAGGAGTGGAGGTCGGACCGGTGTCGAGGTGATTTGCTACCGATGTGGAAAGCCGGACATTACGCGAGTAATCAGACTCAGAGGGAGGAGGTGTGTTTCAACCGCAAGAAGCCAGGGCATTTTGCTAAGGATTGTCCTACACCTAAAGTCGAACCGACTATGCTTGGCGCAAAGGCCAAAGGGAAGCGTCAAGTGGCTAAAGGCGTAGTTTTCTGCATGAGTGGCGAGGAAGCGATCGAGTGATGATCTTATCCAAGGTGAATGTGAGATCGAGGGTAAATCCTTATCCGTTCTTTTTGATTGGGTGCAACCCATTCCTTCATTTCTTCCGATTGTGTGAACCTTTTGAGCTTGACTGTGATCGCTTTACCGCTTAAATTAGTAGTTACAACCTCAAATGCTAAAACCTTAGTCACAAACACTGCATGTCTTAATTGTGTAGTGATTATTCAGAATAGAAAGTTTGTGGTCAATTTGGTTTGTTTGCCTCTTAAGGGTTTAGATGTTATCCTCGGGATGGATTGGTTGTCACACCACCATGTCCTTTTGGACTGTGCCCGTGAAAGCGTAATTTTTCCAGGACCTTGGAGTCTCCAATTATCTTTCACGAACGTATTGGAGTTTCTTTGAAAAGAAGGAACTAGGGAATATATGTATCTGGCTAGTTCAGAAGTTTTCCAGCAAATCGAAGTGAAGAATGTTCCAGTGGTGTGTGATTTTGAGGACGTTTTTCAAGACGTGCCAGGATTACCACCAAGACGAGAGGTCGAGTTCTCCATCGACTGATTCCAGGAACAGACCGATTTCCAAAGCGCCGCATGGGATGTCTCCGCCGAGATGAAAGAGTGAAGTCCCAGATCGAACACTTGGAGTCGAAGCAATTCATACGACTGCCGTGTCACCGTGGGGAGCTCCAAAGTGTTGTTGGTTAAGAAGAAGGATGGACGATCAAGGCCGTGGCGTGGACTATCGCGAGCTCAACAAGGTTACCGTGGAAGAACCGCTATCCGTTACCACGTATTGACGATTTGATGGACCAACTTCGTGGAGCGGCGATCTTTCCAAGATAGACTTGAAGTCGGGCTACCATCGATTCGCGTGAAGGAGGAAGATGTCGCCAAAACAGCTTTTCAGGACTAGATACGGTCACTACGAGTACTTGGTGATGCCGTTTGGAGTGACGAATCGCGCCACTGTGTTTATGGACTACATGAGCAGGATTTTTCATTCGCTTTTGGATCGATTCGTTGTAGTGTTCATCGACGACATATTGATTTACTCGAGGAACCAAGAAGAGCACGCAGAACACCTATGCCGAGTAATCTGCAGATATTACGAGATAAGCAACTCTATGCCAATCTGTCGAAGTGTGAATTTTGGCTTGAAGAGGTGAATTTTCTAGGTCACGTGATTTCCAGAGAAGGGATAGCTGTGGATCCAACTAAGATTGAGGCGGTGATAGCGTGGGAACAAACAAGACGATTCTACGAGATCGGGGAGTTTTGTCAGCAGGATATTACAGAAGATTCATTGAAAGTTTCTCGAAGATTGTCGCGCCTTACACGATCGACGAGGAAGGATCAACCTTTGCTTGGGCCAGGAGTGTGAAGCCGCTTTTCAACGATGAAGGAACTTTTGACGACAGCCGCTGGCCGATTTTGCCTCAACCCGAAGAGCCTTTCGAGGTGTATTGTGATGCGTCACACCAGGGATTGGGATGTAGGCTTTGATGCAACATCGGAAGGTGGTCGCGTATGCTTCAAGACGACTTAAGATTCACGAGAGGAACTATCCTACTCACGACTTGGAGCTAGCAAAGCAGAGTTTTTATACCAAGATATGGAGGCACTACCTTTACGGAGCACTCTTACTGCTTTCGGCGATCACAAGAGCTTGAAGTACTGTTCGACCGAAGGAGCTCAACATGCGCCAACGTAGATGGACGTAATTTCAAGGACTACGACTTTACGTTGGAATACCATCCTGGTAAGGCTAACGTAGTAGCGCATGCGTTGAGCAGGAAGAGCGCTTTAACCTCGGTAATGATGATCAAGGAGTTGGAGATGCTCGAGAAGTTCCGAGATTTGAAGTCGAGTGTCAAGTTTCACCGGAAGCCGAGATTTGGTATGCTTACCATTTCTAACAGATTGTTGGACGAGATCCGAGACCAGCAAGTTCGTGACGAGCTCGCAAGAGAAGATTCAATTGATAAGCGCAAGGAAGGCGCGAATTTCAGGCCTGAGCGACGACATCTCGAGGTGCAATGGCCGAGGTGTGCGTGCCTAACGATCCGAGCGAGGAAGTTGATTCTCGGCGAAGCGCATAAGAGCAACTTTAGTATTCATCCCGAGTTACGAAGATGTATCAAGACTTGAAGAAGCATTTTGGTGGTCCGAATGAAGAAGCAAGTGGCCGAGCACGTAGCTTCATGTTTGACGTGTCGTAAAGCGAAGGTGGAGCACCAACGACTGCAGGAATGCTACAATCGCCGACGTGCAAGATGGAAATGGGACAAGATTTCCATGGACTTCGTTGTAGGTTTGCCGAAGACGCAGAAGAAGAATGATTCGATTTGGGTGATCGTTGACCGATTGACCAAATCGCCATTCTTGCCGGTGAGGTCGACATACAACGTGGAAAAGTCGACCGAGATCTACATCGCGAGATAGTACGACTTCATGGAATACCTCTTCGATCGTGTCGGACCGAGATCCGAAGTTCACGCCTCATTTTTGGAGGGAATTGCAAGGAGCGATGGGAACCGAGCTCGAAGCTTAGCTCGGCATATCATCCATGCATCGACGGACAGATCGAGAGAACGATCCAATCGCTTGAAGATTTGTTACGAGCTTATGCGTTAGATCACCGAGGAAGTTGGGACGACGCCTTACCATTGGTGGAGTTCACATACAACAACAGGCTTCCATGCGAGTATCGGGATGGCACCTTTTGAAGCTACCGTATGGGCGGAAATGTCGACGCCTCTTTGTTGGTACCAGGACGGCGAATGATCGTCAGAGGGACCAGATATGATCCAAACAGACTACCGAGAAGATCCGTTTGATCGAGATCGGATGCGAACATCTCAAAGTCGGCATGTAAGAGTTATGCGGACCAACGACGTCGACCACTCGAGTTCGAGGAAGGAGGACATGTATTTCTTAGAGTCACCCCCACTCACCGGAGTTGGTCGAGCGATCAAATCCAAGAAACTTACCCTAAATTCATTGGACCTTACCAGATTCTTCGTCAGATTGGTCGGTGGCATATCGATTGCATTGCCACCATTCTTGTCGAACATCCACGACGCCTTTCACGCCTCACAATCATGAAGTATGTTTCCGACCCTTCTCATGTCATCGAACCAGATGTGATTCAATGAAGGGCGACTTATCTTTGAAGCGTCACCAAAGAAGAATCGTTGATCGGAAAGCCAAACAGCTATGAACAAAGAGATCCAACTTGTCAAGGTTGTGTGGGATCAAAGGCGGGAGATGCGACTGGGAGCTGGAGGAGAAGATGAAGATTCAAGACTGAACTTTTCTCGAGGTAAGAAGTTTATTTGCAATTTCGAGGACGAAATTTTTTAGAGGGAGAGATTGTAACACCCGAGGACGAGATCGACATCGTACAGGACGACGATCGAGACCTCGACCAAGACCTTGTGTCGAGATCCCGTGACTAGATCGTTTGTCGAGATCTTTTGTCGGTGATGAGACCACGCACACTAGTCGCCGAAATGAGGAGGTCGGGTGTCGAGTTGATGAAGTCGCTGCATCGAAATGATGAGGACGCAAGTCGAGCCGAGGAGACCGCGTTCACGAACTCGTGTTAGAACTTTGTACATTTGCACGAGTACTCTTGTCGACATCGTGTCGAGATGACACCTCGTATTATTTCAACGTTACTCAGCGTTATTATTATATTGTTTGTAATTATTACATTGTCGGCTTGTCGTTGACCGACAGAGTAGTAGGTAATCATGAGAGGAACGAGTTAATCTGCAGATGATTATTGGGATTGGCATCTTATAGCTGGAGTTACGCTTTTACCCTTTCTCGCCACTTGTATACCACGACCGCTTTCACTCATTTCTCTTTTCTTCTTTCTTCTTCCTTCCTTCTCGCTCTGCGGTTTCGTTGTTTCCTTAAAAATCTTCATCGATTTAAACCGTGAGTTCCAAATGAGATTCTGCACAAGATTTCTTCATCAATTTTGTTCATCATCAACTTCTCGACCCATATCTCGCCTCGATCGACCATCACCGCTGAGGTATGAAGAACAGATTTTCTTTCATCGTACTCATCGTTTAGCGCTAAATCTTCTTCCATTTTTAATCGCTTTTATGCTTCCAAATCATATCAAATTGATGGGTTTTCTTCTTCACAATATTACCTATCTTTTTAACCGATTAATTGGGCTTGTAAAACAAATTTCTTTCTCTCGCTTTTTCTGCAATCGGCAATGCCCGAAACCCCATTTTTGGTTCATTTCGATTTTCTTGATTTTCATTCGTTGCTTCCGATTATTGTTGTTGTCGATCTATCTGTTGAAGCATCGGATAACTTTTCATGAATTACGATCGAAATCCCTAACTTTGTGTTGGAGGAAAAATATCTTTCGATTCTTGAGTTTTATATTTTCCGGGTTGTGGTTGAGTTTGGGGAAGAGAGAGCTAGATGTATTAGAACCATAGATCGATCCGAGTTGTGTTTGTTTTAGGAAGTCCGATTCCCGAGATCGAGTGAATTCGAATCGAGGTGTACGGAAAGCGAATCCAAGGACGCTAAGCGCAGAATCGAACGAGGATCAGACGCGTGTCGAGGTCGACCGAGAAGCCGCACGATCGAAGTCGTTGTCGAAGTTCGTTGAAGACACCGTGTCGAGATCGAAAAGAGAAGTCGTTGTCGAAGTTCTTTGAAGACAGCTGTGTCGAGGTCGTTGTCGAGCAGCATTAACTTGGAGTTCGGTAAGGGCAACTTCTAGATATCTCTAAGGCTTTATTTTATAAGTCCTTATGTAAGGGCGCTTCACATTTATATTTGTTATAGTATGTAAGGGCATTTCATATTCTATGTGGTTATGTTATTGTGTATGGAATTACTGATTTGTGTCGAGATGAAATGTTGTGATATGATTGAGTTTTGCATGTATTTAATATGTGATTGAATATTTGCGGTGAGGTGTGTATTGTCTGTTGAATTGCGTTTCTTCATGTCGAGCTTGCTCTTTTATTTGACATGCGGTTGAATATTTTGTGTTTAACTCCTTGAATATCGTATCTGCTAATTGTTCATCGAGTGAGCGAGCTAGGTGAGTCGTATGACGTTTTTGAGCCGTGACCTGATAATCGAGGGTGCTAGGTCCCCTTTTGTTTACGGAGATTGACTAGACGCCGCCACGCCACGGACCTGAGTTGACCGCCCCTAGGGAGAGCGAGGATCCCAAGGCTTGGCTGGACTTTCCGACATACCTGCACGGGCTGCGTGTGCATTCCGGAAAATTGTCGAGTCGAGAGAAAATGGAATTGTGAGTTGTGTCGAGTTTAGAGTGAGATGGTCGAGTCACGTCGGTGATTGTTATACTTTGTCGCTTGCTTATATTTTTATGTCGAGCTTATCTTAACTTGTTGAGAAGTTGACCCTTTTGCCGTGGTGCCTTCAATCCATGACGGTTACCCAGGCGAGGGCGAGGGCGCAGTAACTCGACAAAGAGACGGCCGAGGAGGAGGTCGACGAAGACCCGAGTGACGCACTCTATCCGTCGTGATTGTTTATTTGTTGGATGTTGGTTTTTCCGAGGATTGTACTAGTTTTCTTTTGTGTTCGAGGTCGTGACCAGGTTTAGGCGATGTTGTGTTGTTGCTCTGAGGTAGACTGGTGGTCTTACTTTTGGAAGCGACCCACTGCGTGGGAGTCTGTAGGAAGTACCCCAGGTATGATTACTCCTTTGAAGTCGCATTACCTTAGGTGTATCTTCTTTACACATTTGCTACTCTGTATTTTGTATACATTATTATTATTTCGAGTGATATATATATATGTATGTTATGCATGTATGTTTTATTTGAATTTAAGTCTTGTGTCTTAGTTGCACCATGTTTCGAAAAGCTGTAATTACTCTGATGTGCACGAGTTGGTTTTATAAAAAAAAATATATCCCATTTTTTTAAAAGGCACAAGAGTTTTGTTTTTAAAACACATCTCATATAGGTTTATGTTTGAGCTTGGTGTGTTGAGCTCGGTAACTCGAGCTCGGTATATTGAGCTCGGTAGCGGTCCGGAAACGGGTCGTTACAAGTTTCAATCACAGCAACTTGTTTTTCTTTAAGAATCACTATCTCTTTGTTTAAAATTTCAATTTTTGATTCAAGAGAAAAGATGGTTTTCTTAGAAGAAAGAACAATTTTTCCAAGTTTAATCGTTTCATTATTGAATTCTTCACAAGCAGCAAGTAATTCATCATAAGTTAAAGAAGAGTCAGGATCATAAAAATTTACCTCATCTTCATCATGATTTGCCATTAGACTAAGGTGAGCCTTCTTCATTTTCAGATTCATCAAGAATCCATATCATTATCATCCCAGGCAATGTAAGCTCTTCTTCCCTTCAATCCTTTGGTGGTTTCTTTTCAAATTTCTCATTCCTCGCTTGGTTTTGAGGACAATCGGGTTTTATGTGACCTTTCTTTCCACACTTGTAAAGGTGTAGGATTAAAAGAAGTTGTTTCATCACTTTTCTTTTGAGAGCTTGGGAACTTACCTTTGTTTCTCGAGTCTCATGAACCTTTTGAATTTGCGAACCATTAGACTCATGTTTTCCTCATTATTTTCATCTTCAAGGAAATCACATTCACATCGCCAGCTTCCTCAATGCTTGCTTTGAGGGCGAGCCCTTTCTTTTTCTTATCGCCTTCTTCGCTTTCCATGAGACGATTTAGTTCAATTTCATGTTCCCGCAATTTTCCAAACAAAGTAGCCAAGGTCATAGAAGATAAGTCTCTAGATTCAGCTATAGCGATGACCTTGGGTTGCCAATTCTGTTTAGACATCTAAGAACTTTGTTAATCAAATCTTCACATCAAGACTTTCCCAAGAGCTACGAGATGGTTTATTATATGGATGAACCTTTTTGCATATCTTGTATGTTTTCACTTGGTTTCATCCTAAATAACTCATACTCATGGATTAATGTGTTCATTCGAGCCCTCTTGACCTCTGTAGTACCTTCATGGGTCAATAGAAGGGTGTCCCACATTTCTTTAGCGCCTTGCAATTTGAGACCCTATAGAACTCATCGTAGCTTAAAGCGTAAGTGATGATGTTCTTAGCTTTCAAATTGTATTGGACCTTTTCTTATCATCTTCGGTCCAAAGTGATCTTGGTTTGTCTACCATTGCATCATTAATTGATTGAGTGGGGACAAATGGACCATTTTCTACAAAGATCCCAAATATCAAGATCAACACCCTCAAGAAAGATTTGCATTCTATCCTTCCAATAACCATACCCTCACCATTGAAAAATGGGGTCCTGTTCATGGAAGTTCCTCGTAATTGTTTGAAGTCATTCTCTTGAGACGGTTAAGTCCTTTATACAAGAGTCTAGCTCGATGCCACTTGTTGACAAGTGACTCCAAACACAAGAGGGGGTGAATTGTGTGTGAACGGTGCTTTCAAAAACTTTTGGAGAAATAAGTGCTAATTATGAGTTGCGGAAATATTAATGTGAAATAGATACATCACTTGAAGAATAAATTGCAAACGAGTTAAAAATAAAGTAAATAGTAAGATATAAATAACAATAAAATAAAGTCTGTAAATTTAATAGACTCAAAAGTAGAGAGATAAGGAGTAAAAAAGCACACAACAAATTATCCAGGTTCGCCACCTAACACCCCCTGGCCTACGCCCCGTCCCCCAAAGCAAACCACTATGGGATTTTCACTAAGACACTAGCTTTTAAATCGGGTTCACTAGAAACCTTTACAACTCTAAACCAGAGCAATACGTTCAAGAGATATCACCTCTCTATGAACACCTTGGGATTCCTACCCAAAAATAAATGATTTTCACAAATAAAATGAGACGAGAAAGATACACTCAATAGTGCAGATATAACAAATTGAAGCTCAAATAATACAACTCAAATTATGTAGAATAAAAAGACTCTCAGAAAATTGTGCTCAAATAAGTGTGAGTGATGAAAAATATTTGACAGAGTTTTTGGCACAAAAATTAAGCACTGCGTTGTTGTATTGTTGTAAGGCTCACGAGCTGTGTTTATATAGGCAATGGAGGAGCGTCGAAATGACCGTTGCAGGATTTGTCCGGCAAAGATTTGCCCGCTATGCGTTTTGATTTGTCCGCTGGAATTTGTCCGTTATGCTGAACATGAAAGAATTGAAAACACGAGAGACGGCTCGGCATACGACCTCTGAAGGCGGCTCGGCCAGACGACCTCAAGGCTCGGCACAGACGACCTCGCCACAAAGCTCGACAGACGACCTCGACACACGGCTTTCGGCATATGACCTCACGAGCGGCTCGGCAAAAGACCTCCGGAACCACGACCTCGAACACGGCTCGGCATACGACCTCCTCGCCATTTCGGTTCATGGCTCGGTACACGACCTCATCCATTTCCGACCACGCGCGCCTCCCCCCTCAGTTCGACATCCGCCTTCCTCAGAGCTCGACACGCGACTTCCTCCTCAGCTCGACATCCGACTTCCTCAGCTCGACATCCGACACGAGATATGCATGTCAAAATATTTTGTGCGTGTGTGATTTAATTTTAATTGAGAGTGTTATGGACCGGTCCCGAGCCGAGTCCTAGTACGCTAGCCGACCTGGTGCGGATCAGCTCGGTTCCTGCTTGCCCGAGACGCTCGCGACTGGTGCGGTCATCGGTTCCTGCTTGCCGAGGCAGCTCATGGGCACAGTGCAGATCGGCTTTCGGTTAGATCGGCTCGGTTCACCTTACCCGAGCTCGACGAATTGCCACCGACTGAGACGCGGACGAGCTGGTACAATTTTCCGATGATAACGCCGAGCCGGGACGTGGCCGACACAGGAGCGGAATATCGTGAAGAGATCGGCTAATTCCGAATCGACGGAGGGATTACCGCTACAGAGGTTTCCTTCTTTCCACGCATGACTCGCTATATAAAGGGGCTAGACCCCCAGGTTTGCTCTCTACACACTCTCTCCAAACCCTAAAAAGCCCTATCTAACTTAGGCATCGGAGTGCCTTTTGCAGGTACCCCACCCACGGCCTGGCGAGGAAGGACGTCACGCCCAAAGGTCGAGCCCACCACAAAGCTCGCCACCTAGCTACCACGCTGAAGAACGGCGGTACGAACTCGTCGAGGAGCTTGCACCATTTCGTGAACTCGTCGAGGAGCTTGCACCATTTCGTGCATTAACATTGGCGCCCACCGTGGGGCCCGGTAAAACTAGCCTGGGCCTCAAGGATACCACGCGAGCAGGATGGTATCAACCTAAAGATCAGAACTTGGAGCACCTCAGGGCCGAAAAGGCAGTCCGAAACGGATCGGCCTTTACTGGCTATTGACGAGCAACTTTGGAAGGCAAAAACAGGAGCACACCGAACGCGGGACCTTCTCGTGGTGAACACATCATCCGATCTCGAAAGGAAGCAGGCAAACGGTAAGGGATCGAAAATAACTTATGGCCTCAACGTTCAGACTCCAGAAGAACGTGTTTCTAATCAGAGATCAAGATAAAAATCAAATCTTTGGATACCCTAAGAACCAGGAGTGCGGGTCAGCCACACAAATCTCGGACGAGATCAAAATCAAATCGTGGGGTATCCTAAAAATAAGGAACGCAGGTCAGCCACAAATCTTGGAAGAAATCAAGATACGCCTGACAAAGCTCAACCGCTCAGCTTGGTCAACCTCATCTCAATGACCGAGTTGACCTTAACTCAGAGTCGCATGACCTGTTATTTGGAGGAGCTCAAGTCAACCACATTGCTGACCCCATCAACTCGGACGACCACAGATACGTCCCTCAAAACCAGACAACCAACAGGTGGATACCCAGTCCGGTTGTAACACCTGAGGACGAGATCGACATCGTATTAGGACGACGTATCGAGACCTCGACCAAGACCTTGTGTCGAGATCCCGTGCCTAGATCGTTTGCCGAGATCATTTGTCGAGCTGATGAGACCACGTGCACTAGTCTTTGGTGAGGAGGTCGCGTGTCGAGTTGATGAAGTCGCGCATCGAGCCGATGAGGACGCATGTCGAGGTGAGGAGCCCGCGTTCACGAACTCGTGTTAGAGCCTTGTGCGTTTGCACGAGCACCCTTGTCGACATCGTGTCGAGATGACACCTCGTATTCTTTCGAACGTTATTCAGCGCTATTATTATATTGTTTGTAATAATTATATTGTCGACGGACCGTTCTCGTCGGCGTGTTTAGGCGGATTGGCCAAGCGAGTAGAGAGTAATTATGAGAGGAACGATTAAACGGGTAGATGATTGATGGGATTGGCATCTTATAGCCGAGTTACGATTATGCCCTTCTAGCCGTATTCACGATCAGTTTTCCTCAAACACTCATTTCTTTCTTCTTTCTTTCTTCTTCCTTCCTTCCGTTACGAAGTTTCGTTGTTTTTCTCCAAGACCTTCCATCGACGAAACCGTGAGTTCCATCGAGATTCTGCACAAATTTTCTTCATCAATTTTGTTCATCATCATCTTCTCGACCTATATCTCGCCTGCTCGACCATCACCATTGAGGTATGAAGAACATATTTTTCTTTTTCTCTGTGCTACTGTTTAGCGCTATTTCTTCTTCCATTTTTAGCCAGTTTTATACTTCCAAATCATGTCAAACTGATGAGTTTTCTTCTTCACGATATTACCTATCTTTCTAACCGATTAATTGGGCTTGTAAAACAAAATTTCTTTCTCTCGCTTTTACGTAATCGGCAGCGGTGCCGTAAACCCCATTTTTGATTTGTTTCGATTTCTTGTTTTCGTTTATTGCTTACAGTTGTTGTTGTTGTCGATCTATCTGTTGAAGCATCGGATAACTTTTATGAACTTTTGATCGAAATCCCTAACTTTGTGTTAGAGGAAAAATATATTTCAGTTCTTGAGTTTTATATTTTTCTGGGTCAGGTTAAGTTTGGGATGAGAGCTAGATGTATTAGAACCCATAGATCGAATCGAGTTGTGTTTGTTTTAGGAAGTCCGATTCGAGATCGAGTGATTTCGAATCGAGGTGTACGAAAGCGAATCCAAGGACGCGAGCGTGGAATCGGATCGAGAATCGTGACGTGTCGAGGTCGACTGAGAAGTGTACGTGTCGAAGTCGTTGTCGAGCTCGTTGAAGACAACCGTGTCGAGATCGAGTAAGAGAAGTCGTTGTCGAGCTCTTTGAAGACAGCTGTGTCGAGGTCGTTGTCGAGCAGCATTAACTTGGAGTTCGGTAAGGGCGCTTCACATTAATACTTTCATAGTATGCTAGCGTAAGGGCAACTCCTAGATATCTCTAAGACTTTATTTTTATTGTTATATTTATGTATGGACTCCTTAATTGGTGTCGAGATTGGAATGTTGTGATATGATTGAGTTTTTTCATGTATTTGATATGTGATTGAATATATGTTGTGAATGGTGTATTCTTTGTCAGTGCGTTTCTTCATGCGAATGTTTTATTGCTTAAATGTCGAATTGCGTTTTCTTCATGTTAAGCATGCTCTCTTTATTTGATATGTGATCAAGTAAGTTGTGTTACTCTTTGACATGCGGCCGAGCTAATCATCGAGTGAGAGAGCTAGGGAGTCGTATGACGTTTTGAGCCGGACCGCATAATCGAGGGTGCTAGGTCCCCTTTGTTTATGGTGGATTGGCTAGGCGTCGCGATTATCGGTTTGGGGTTGGACCTGGCGATTAATGCATGGTATCGGTTTGGGGTTGGACTCGCCGTTTACCTATTACGCCGGTTTGGGGATGGACTCACGACGATATTAGGAATAAGAGTTGTGTCGAGTCTAGAGTGAGATGGTCGAGTCACGTGTGGTGATTGAGATATATTATTGCTGTTTGCTTATATCCTTTATGTCGAGCTTATCTTAAATTGTTGAGAAGTTGACCTTTCCGTGGTGCCTTCAATCCATGACGGTTACCCAGGCGATGTCGAGGCGCGAGGAACTCGGCGGTAGATGATGCCGAGGAGGAGCTCGACGAGGACCCGAGTGACGCACTGCACTTGTCGTGGATTGATTGTTTGTTCGACGTATTTCTTTTGATGACTGTACCTTGTTTTCTTTTGGAGTAGTATGTCGTGACCAGTTTGGGCGTTGTTGTTTTGTTGTTACTGAGGTAGACTGGTGGTCTTACTTTTGGAGCACCTGCGTGGGAGTCTCGCTAAGTACCCCTGTATGATTGCTCTTTTGAAGTCGTCGTACCTTAGATGTATTTTCTTTGCACATTTGCTACTCTATTTTGTATACATTATTATTTCGAGTGATATATATATGTATGTTATGCATGTATGTTTTATTAGAATTTAAGTCTTGTGTCTTAGTTGCACCATGTTTCGAAAAGCTGTAATTACTCTGATGTGCACGAGTTGGTTTTATAAAAAAAATATATCGTATTTTTAAAAGGCACAAGAGTTTTGTTTTTAAAAACACATCTCATATAGGTTTATGTTGAGCTCGGTGTGTTGAGCTCGGTAACTCGAGCTCGGTATATTGAGCTCGGTAGCGGTCCGGAAACGAGTCGTTACATTGTTGGTATCAGAGCAGTTCGGTTCTGACCAAGCTGTGCATAGGAGATTTGGACTGGTCACTGTGTCGGGTTATGTGTGTGGGTATCTAGTTGTATTATGTTGATTGCTGTTTGATTAAGTGAAGCACTTATTGCTTGAGAAATTGTTTGAACTGTTTCTTGATTGAAGCAGTGTGTTTTAACACATCCTTGTTGTGAGATTCTGACAGGGTTTTAAACTTTGTGGAATCTAATGCCACCTCGTAGGAATACGACATCTGCAACCGAGAACGTCGACATGGAACGAGCAATTCAAGCTATGACCGAGATGGCGGCAGCCATGGCTCAACAATCAGCTGCTGCAACTCAACAGTTAACGCGATGGCTCAACCAGACGCGGCGTTAACTCAGCCAGAACTTGCGGCCAGCAGCAAAGAACGAGCGAAATCTTTGAAGCGAGAGGATTGGCCGACTTCAGAAGCATGATCCAATCGGGTTCTACGGTGAGCCAAATCCGGATAAAGTCGATCTTTGGATGCAAGAGATCGAGAAGATCTTCGAGGCACTTCATTGCCTTGACAACGCGTGAAGGTCGACTATGCCACCTATTTACTTCAGGAGACGCAGAGTATTGGTGGAGAGGAGTGAAGCAAACGTTTATAGCGTAACGTCGCGAGATGACTCGGGAGCTTTTTCGTGAAAGGTTTTTGGACAAGTACTTCCCAGACATCGCACGAGCCGAGAAGGAGCAGGAATTTCTTCAATCGCAAAGAAGGCAACTCGGCGGTGTCCGAGTATGCGCCAAGTTAGTCGTTGGCGAGGTATTTCAGTCCATTTCGCGGATCGAATCGACCAGAGATGGTTGAGTGAGAGATTCCAACGGGATTGAGATTCGACATTGAAGTCGATGGTGTCGTTGAGGATCCGAAACCTCCAAGAGCCGATTGATCGATGTGTCGAGGTAGAAGGAGTGAGGAGCCACAAGAAGAAGAATGTTGTAGGCGGACCGGTGAGACCCGAGTGCGGGGCGTAGATTTGCACGTAGCGGAAACAATCGCGAAGAAGCCGTGACGACCGACCTCGGGGAATCACAACAGGGGACAATATCGTCCGATGACCCAGGTACCGAAGCGGAGGATGAGGCCGTGTCGAGGTGACTTGTTTCCGTTGTGGGAAAGACGGGACATTACGCCAATAAGCGTACTCGTAAGGAGGGTGTGCTACAACCGTAGTTAAGCTGTGGCATTTTGCCAAGGATTGTCCTACACCTAAAGTCGAACCGACTATGCTTGCGGCAAAGAGCCAAAGGCGGAAGCGTCAAGTGGCTAAAGGCGTAGTTTTACGCATGAGTGGCGAGGAAGCGAACGAGTGAAGATCTTATCCAAGGTGAATGTGAGATCAAGCGGTAAATCCTTATCCGTTCTTTTTGATTGGTGCAACCCATTCCTTTATTTCTTACATTTGTGTGAACCATTTGAACTTGATCAGATCGCTTTACAGTTTAAATTAGTAGTTACAACCCCAATTGCTAAAACCTTAGTCACAAACACCGCATGTCTTAATTATGTAGTGATTATTCGAGTAGAAAGTTTGTGGTCAATTTGGTTTGCTTTGCCTCTTAAGGGCTTAGATGTCATTCTCGGGATGGATTGGTTGTCACACCACCATGTCCTTTTGGACTGTGCCCGTAAAGCTGTAATTTTTCCAGACCTTGGAGTCTCCAATTATCTTTCTGCCGAACGTATTGGAGTTTCTTTGAAAGAAGGAACTAGGGAATACATGTATCCGGCTAGTTCGGAAGTTTTCCAAACAGATCGACGTGAAGAATGTTCGGTGGTGTGTGACTTTGAGGACGTTTTCGAAGACGTGCCGTGGTTACCACCGGTCACGAGAGGTCGAGTTCTCCATCGACCGATTCCAGGATGCAGACCGATTTCCAAAGCGCCATACAGGATGTCTCTGCCGAGATGAAAGAATCGAAGTTCCAGATCGAACACTTGGAGTCAAAGCAATTCATACGACCGAGCGTGTCACCGTGGGGAGCTCGGTGTTGTTGGTTAAGAAGAAGGATGGACGATCAAGGTTGTGCGTGGATTATCGCGAGCTCAACAAGGTTACTGTGAAGAACCGTTATCCGTTACCACATATTGACGACTTGATGGATCAACTTCGTGGAGCGGCGATCTTTTCCAAGATAGACTTGAAGTCCGCTACCATCGATTCGCGTGAAGGAGGAAGATGTCGCCAAAACAGCTTTCAGGACTAGATACGGCCACCACGAGTACTTGGTGATGCCGCTTGAGTGACGACGCGCCACCGTGTTTATGGACTACATGAACAGGATTTTCCATTCGCTTTTGGATCGATTCGTTGTAGTGTTCATCGACGACATATTGATCTACTCGAGGAACCGAGAAGAACACGCAGAACACCTATGTCGCATCGCAGATATTACGAGATAAGCAACTCTATGCCAACCTGTCGAAGTGTGAATTTTGGCTTGAAGAGGTGAATTTTCTTGGTCACGTGATTTCCAAAGAAGGGATAGCCGTGGATCCAACTAAGATTGAGGCGGTGTTAGCGTGGGAACACCAAGACTGCCATCGAGATCGGGAGTTTTGTCGGCTTAGCGGTGCTATTACCAAGATTCATTGAAGGTTTCTCGAAGATTGTCGCGCCTCTTACGATTATCGACGAGGAAGGATCAAACTTTTGCTTGACCGAGGAGTGCGGCCGATTTTCAAAGATCAAGGAGCTTTTGACGGCGCTGTGTTGATTTTGCCTCAACCTGAAGAGCCTTTCGAGGTGTATTGTGATGCGTCACACCAGGGATTGGGATGCGTGGCCGATGCAACATCGGAAGGTGGTCGCAGATGCTTCAAGACACTCAAGATTCACGAGAGGAACTACCCTACTCACGACTTGGAGCCGGGCAAAGCAGAGTTTTTGGCGTCAAGATATGGAGGCACTACCTTTACGAGCACTCTCATCGCTTTCAGCGATCACAAGAGCTTGAAGTACCGTTCGACCGTAAAGAGCTCAACATGCGTCAACGTAGATGGACGTAATTTCTCAAGGACTACGACTTTACGTTGGAATACCATCCGGTAAGGCTAACGTAGTAGCAGATGCGTTGAGCGTGAAGAGCGCTTTAACCTCGGCAATGATGATCAAGGAGTTGGAGATGCTAGAGAAGTTCCGAGACTTGAAGTCGAGTGTCGAAGTTTCACCGGGAAGCCGAGATTTGGTATGCTTACCATTTCTAACAGATTGTTGGGCGAGATCCGAGACCAGCAAGTTCATGACGAGCTCGCAAGAGAAGATTGATTGATAGCGCAAGGAAGGCGACAGAATTTCACGTCGGAGCGACGACATCTTGAGGTGCAATGGCCGAGCGTGTGCGTACCTAACGATCCGAGCCGAGAAAGTTGATTCTCGGCGAAGCGCGCATAAGAGCAACTTTAGTATTCATCCCTGAGTTACGAAGATGTATCAAGACTTGAAGAAGCATTTTTGGTGGTCCTGAATGAAGAAGCAAGTGGTCGAGCACGTAACCGTGTTTGGCGTGGTCGAAAGCGAAGGTGGAGCACCAACGACCGCGGGAATGCTACAATCGCTGACGTATCAAAGATGGAAATGGGACAAAGATTTCCATGGATTTCGTTGTAGGTTTACCAAGACGCAGAAGAAGAATGATTCGATTTGGGTGATCGTCGACCGATTGACCAAATCCGCCATTTCTTACGGTGAGGTCGACATACAACGTGGAAAAGCCGACCGAGATCTACATCGCGAGATAGTACGACTTCATGGAATACCTTCGATCGTGTCGACCGAGATCCGAAGTTCACGCCTCATTTTTGGAGGGAATTGCAAGGAGCGATGGAACCGAAGCTCGAGCTTAGCTCAAGATATCATCCATGCATCGACGGCCGACCGAGAGAACGATCCAATCACTTGAAGATTTGTTGCGAGCTTGTACGTTAGATCACCGAGGAAGTTGGGACGACGCCTTACCATTGGTGGAGTTCACCTACACAACAGCTTTCCATGCGAGTATTGGAATGGCACCTTTTGAAGCGTATGGGCGTAAATGTCGACGCCTCTTTGTTGGTACCAGGGCGGCGAGCGAATCGTCAGAGGACCAGATATGATCCAAACAGACTATCGAGAAGATTCGTTTGATCGAGATCGGATGCGAACATCTCAAAGTCGGCATGTAAGAGTTATGCGGACCAACGACGTCGACCACTCGAGTTCGAGGAAGGAGAACATGTATTTCTTAGAGTCACCCCCACTCATCGGAGTTGGTCGAGCGATCAAATCCAGGAAACTTACCCTAAATTTATTGGACCTTACCGCATTCTTCGTCGTATTGGTCGGTGGCATATCAGATTGCTTTGCCACCATTCTTGTCGAACATCCATGACGTCTTCCACGTCTCACAATTGCGGAAGTATGTTTCCGACCCCTCTCATGTCATCGAACCGGATGTGATTCAACCCGAAGGGCGACTTTATCTTTTGAAGCGTCCACCAAAGAAGGATCGTTGATCGGAAAGCCAAACAGTTGCGGAACAAAGAGATTCAACTTGTCAAAGTTGTGTGGGATCAGAAGACGGGAGATGCAACTTGGGAGCTGGAGGAGAAGATGAAGACTCAGTACCCTGAACTTTTCCGAGGTAAGAATCTTATTTGCAATTTCGAGGACGAAATTTTTTTAGAGGGAGAGATTGTAACACCTGAGGACGAGATCGACATCGTATTAGGACGACGTATCGAGACCTCGACCAAGACCTTGTGTCGAGATCCCGTGCCAAGATCGTTTGCCGAGATCATTTGTCGGTGATGAGACCACGTGCACTAGCCGCCGAAATGAGGAGGTCGCGTGTCGAGTTGATGAAGTCGCTGCATCGAGCCGTGATGAGGACGCATGTCGGTGAGGAGGCCGCGTTCACGAACTCGTGTTAGAGCCTTGTGCGTTTGCACGAGCACTTTGTCGACATCGTGTCGAGATGACACCTCGTATTCTTTCGAACGTTATTCGACGCTATTATTATATTGTTTGTAATAATTATATTGTCGGCTTGACCGCTCGTCGGCGTGTTTAGACCGCTGACCTACAGAGTAGAGTAATTATGAGAGGAACGATTAAACGGGTAGATGATTGATGGGATTGGCATCTTATAGCTGGAGTTACGATTATGCCCTTCCAGCTGTATTCACGATCAGTTTTCCCTCAAACACTCATTTCTTTTTCTTCTTTCTTTCTTCTTCCTTCCTTCTGTTCTGAGTTTCGTTGTTTTTCTCCAAGAACTTCCATCGACGAATTCGTGAGTTCCATCGAGATTCTGCACAAGCTTTCTTCATCAATCTTGTTCATCATCATCTTCTCGACCCATATCTCGCCTGTTCGACCATCACCATTGAGGTATGAAGAACATATTTTTTCTTTTTCTCTGTGCTACTGTTTAGCGCTATTTCTTCTTCCATTTTTAGCCAGTTTTATGCTTCCAAATCATGTCAAACTGATGGGTTTTCTTCTTCACAATATTACCTATCTTTCTAACCGATTAATTGGGCTTGTAAAACAAATTTCTTTCTCTGTTTTTCTGCAATCGGCAGTGCCCAGAAACCCCCATTTTTGATTTGTTTCGATTTCTTGTTTTCGTTTGTTGCTTCTGGTTGTTGTTGTTGTCGATCTATCTGTTGAAGCATCAGATAACTTTTTTATGAACTTTTGATCGAAATCCCTAACTTTGTGTTAGAGGAAAAATATATTTCAGTTCTTGAGTTTTATATTTTTCTGGGTTGTGGTTAAGTTTGGGATGAGAGCTAGATGTATTAGAACCCATAGATCGAATTGAGTTGTGTTTGTTTTAGGAAGTCTGATTCCCGAGATCGAGTGATTTCCGAATCGAGGTGTACGGGAAAGCGAATCCAAGGACGCGGAAGCAGCGGAATCCAGATCGAGAACTGTACGTGTCGAGGTCGACTGAGAAGTGTACGTGTCGAAGTCATTGTCGAGCTCGTTGAAGACAACCGTGTCGAGATCGAGTAAGAGAAGTCGTTGTCGAGCTCTTTGAAGACAGCTGTGTCGAGGTCGTTGTCGAGCAGCATTAACTTGGAGTTCGGTAAGGGCGCTTCACATTAATACTTTCATAGTATGCTAGCGTAAGGGCAACTCCTAGATATCTCTAAGACTTTATTTTTATTGTTATATTTATGTATGGACTCCTTAATTGGTGTCGAGATTGGAATGTTGTGATATGATTGAGTTTTTGCATGTATTTGATACGTGATTGAATATATGTTGTGAATGGTGTATTCTTTGTCCAGTGCGTTTCTTCATGCAGAATGTTTTATTGCTTAAATGTCGAATTGCGTTTTCTTCATGTTAAGCATGCTCTCTTTATTTGATATGTGATCAAGTAAGTTGTGTTACTCTTTGACATGCGGTGAGCTAATCATCGAGTGAGAGAGCTAGGGAGTCGTATGACGTTTTTGAGCCGGACCCAGATAACTGAGGGTGCTAGGTCCCCTTTTGTTTATGGTGGATTGGCTAGGCATCGCATTATCGGTTTGGGGTTGGACTGGCCGATTAATGCATGGTATCGGTTTGGGGTTGGACCTGCCGTTTACCTATTACGTCAGTTTGGGGATGGACCTGCTGACGATATTCCGGAATAAGAGTTGTGTCGAGTCTAGAGTGAGATGGTCGAGTCACGTGTGGTGATTGAGATATATTATTGCTGTTTGCTTATATCCTTTATGTCGAGCTTATCTTAAATTGTTGAGAAGTTGACCCTTTCCCGTGGTGCCTTCAATCCATGACGGTTACCCAGGCGATGTCGAGGGCGCAGGGAACTCGACAGTAGATGATGCCGAGGAGGAGCTCGACGAGGACCCGAGTGACGACCTGTACTTGTCGTGATTGATTGTTTGTTCGACGTATTTCTTTTGATGACTGTACCTTGTTTTCTTTTGGAGTAGTATGTCGTGACCAGTTTGGGCAGTGTTGTTTTGTTGCTCTGAGGGTAGGCGGTGGTCTTACTTTTGGAGCAGCCCCCTGCGTGGGAGTCTGCCGGAAGTACCCCCAGGGTATGATTGCTCTTTTGAAGTCGTCGTACCTTAGATGTATTTTCTTTGCACATTTGCTACTCTATTTTGTATACATTATTATTTCGAGTGATATATATATGTATGTTATGCATGTATGTTTTATTAGAATTTAAGTCTTGTGTCTTAGTTGCACCATGTTTCGAAAAGCTGTAATTACTCTGATGTGCACGAGTTGGTTTTATAAAAAAAAAATATATATATATCGTATTTTTAAAAGGCACAAGAGTTTTGTTTTTAAAAACACATCTCATATAGGTTTATGTTGAGCTCGGTGTGTTGAGCTCGGTAACTCGAGCTCGGTATATTGAGCTCGGTAGCGGTCCGGAAACGGGTCGTTACACCGGTACTCGGGGGTCCTACCAGGCCTCCCTCAACAATTTCAATATCCAGACGGCTTTCAACTCGGCTACGTCACTGACCTCGATTACATGATGACCTCAACATTGCCGTTTGGACAGCCAAATCAACTACTCTCACAGGGAAGTACAAAACTCGACTACGAGCACTTTACTCAGCATAAAAATTAATGCTAACTTTATTACATCAAGTTGTTGCAAATTGTCTATACTTTGTCAGGAACAGTGCCCCAAAACCAAAGGTCGAGCCCGCCACGGAGCTCGGCACCCAGCGTCGGAAGAACCTCGACCTCAACACGACCCCCGTGGTCCCCCAAAACCAAGTCAGCATAAAGGCTTGGTGGGCTCACTCGCAGCTCGACCCCCGTGGTCCTCGCAACTCGACCCCCGTGGTCCCCGAAACCCAAGTCAGCATAAAGGCTTGGTGGGCTCGCTCGCAGCTCGACCCCCGTGGTCCTAAACCCAAGTCAGCATAAAGGCTTGGTGGGCTCGCTCGCAGCTCGACCCCCGTGGTCCTCGCAGCTCGACCCCCGTGGTCCCCCCAACCCAAGTCAAAGATAAAGGCTTGGTGGGCTCGCCGCAGCTCGACCCCGTGGTCCTAAACCCAAGTCAAGATAAAGGCTTGGTGGGCTCACTCATGACTCGACCCTGCGGTTCCAGAGATTCCAGGTCAGCATAGAGGCCTGGCTCAAAAGCAGCTCGGAAGGTCGCAGTCGGCCTAAACATCCCCTGTGGTTTCGAAGACACTAGGTCGGCATAAAGGCCTACATGCTCTAAAGCAGCTCGGGTAAGGTCGCCTGTCGAGCTAAACAAGACCATTGTGGTTTCAAAGACACCATGTCAGCATAAAAGGCGTCGAGCTCAAACACGGTAGCGACAAAGACTAACCCTGCGGTTCCAAAGATTTCAGGTCAGCAAAGAGGCCTGGCGAGCTCTAAAGCAGCTCGGAAGGTGATAACTCGACCCTAAAGAAACACCTCTATGGTCTAGATCATCATGTCAGCTCGAAGACTGTCGAGCTTCTACTGCTGCTCCACTTGAGCTACCTCACAAAGCATAAAAGAAAGCAAATACAAACTGCTCAAAAGTATCCCCCTGGACTCTGATGAGCCACCATCGGCAATAATTCTCTATGTTCGCAGCAACCGGCTTCTCCCTTGCTTCATCGGGATCACCCTGGTTGGTCTTTTCGGCTTCATCCTCCTCCTCCGCAATCTTGCCATCCTTCGCAGTCTTGGTGAAGTCAAGCTCTGAGATATCCAAATCGGGGGCAACCACCCTGATTTGGGCAAAGGCATTATCAAAGGCCTCCTTGAACTGTAGAGCACAAAAACTCTTATACTCCTCCGGCCAACAAATTGCTTCGGGATCGAGGATTTATCCTTCTCAATCGCAAGGTCGAAAGCCAAGAGATCTCTCATTTTGCAACTCTTTGGTCCTCCAAGTGCCTCATGTAGCTCTCAAGTTCGGTTACAACTTGCTTCACACAATGAGCCCAGATCGAATAAGCTCGACCATGACCGACCATCCCGGAGGAAAAACAAGGATCTTTGGAATAAGTGCGGCCGCGACGCAGCTTAAACAATCGGGGCTTACATCCCTTGTAAAGACAGGAAATAAGGTTAATGCACGACACATGTAGCACATGAACCAAGGAAGACTACGCGATCGATCGAGGTCCAAGACTCTCACCGGCTTTCGGACCTCGAAATCAGACCCCATAGGTCATCTCAGACACTTAGACATCATGCCTCGCAGATCAGATCATCTGACCAGTCATTATATTATTGACATTTGAAACCCATGTAATCGATCATGGCACTTAGATGGGTCCAACCCGACCTACTACTCTCGACAAAGTTGCTCGGCCACTCGGCAAGCAAGTCTCGGAGACTTATGGTTCAAAATCAACAACGGATCACTCCCCATTCAATAGCCCTCAGTCATAGGGTCAAAAGAACAAATATCTGGACTTAACTTTTCAAGTTAACAAGTCTAGGGGGCTTGTGTTCTGCCGGCCGACCTCCGAAGCCGGGCTCCTAATCGGATCACCGAAATGAGCCGAACCAATCCGAGCCCTACATTCTGAAACGGATATAGTTCTAGCGGTTCAGCCGCATCGGATGATCGACGGCGGAAGAGGAACGGTTGAAGCAGACGTCCCATCCGAGTCCCATCACGCGTGGCGTAACGCCGAGTAAAGGTGCAAAGACGTGGAGCGTGACCCCTCGGACAAACAAGCTCGGGACACACCCCGACCTTGGTGACTCGACCGGATACCGACCCAAGGACATTGGATAGACCCTCCGCCTTTCGTGCGAAGAGTGCAGGGGCTTGTGTTATGGACCGGCCCCGAGCCGAGTCCTAGCACGCTAGCCTGGTGCGGATCGGCTCGGTTCTCGCTGTTCGAGACGCTCGCCGACTGGTGCAGATCGGCTCGGTTCTGCGCGAGACGCTCGCCGACCTGGTGCAGATCGGCTTCGGTTAGATCAGCTTCTGCTCGCTACCCGAGCTCGACGAATTGCCACCGACCTGAGACCCGCGACCGACTTCGGTACAATTTTCCGATGATAACGTCGAAATGGGACGTGGCCGACACAGGAGCGGAATATCAGGAAGAGATCAGCCAATTCCCGAATTGACGGAGGGATTACCGCGCGCAGAGGTTTCCTTCTTTCCACGCAACTCGCTATATAAAGGGGGCTAGACCCCCCAGGTTTGCTCTCTACACACTCTCTCCAAACCCTAAAAAGCCCTATCTAACTTAGGCATCGGAGTGCCTTTTGCAGGTACCCCACCCGCCGGTCTGAAGGAGGAAGGACGTCACGCCCAAAGGTCGAGCCCACCACAAAGCTCGCCACCTAGCTACCACGCTGAAGAACGGCGGTACGAGCTCGTCGAGGAGCTTGCACCATTTCGTGAACTCGTCGAGGAGCTTGCACCATTTCGTGCATTAACAGAGAGCTTTTTATTACTACTTACAAATTGTCTTAATAAAGATAAATAAATATCCAGAACCCAAAGACTTGAGAAACAATCATTCTTGATACGCGTCTTGGTATTCTTTTCCACTTTTTGCACGGTTGACTATTTGCAAAGCTTCCTTTTGTCAATCATCAAAACCATCCTGTCAAGGCATGTATTCACAGATCTCGTCCTCAGGTGTTACATATCTCCAAGTCATATGGCGCCGATTTTAAGATAAAACCGCGGTCGTATGTAACGCGAGACATATGGCGCCGGTTTTACCCTAAAACCGGCGCCATATGTTTAAAAATATTGTGAGACTTATGGCGCCGGTTTTAAGTAAAAACCTCGGTTGTATGTAATGCGATACCTATGGCGCCGGTTTTAGGGTAAAACCGCGGTCGTATCTCCAACACCTATGGCGCCGGTTTTAAGTTAAAACCGCGGTCGTATGTAACGCGAGACATATGACCGCCTTCACGTCTGGAGACCCGCGACGAAGGAAGCAAAGAATGAGGAAAGACAAAGCCAAGAAAGAGGTCGGTGCAAGAGGTCGGTGCAGCCTTGATGCCACGAAGCAAGAGGTCGGTGCAGCCTTGATGCGAGAGAGACCACGAAGCAAGAGGTCGGTGCAAAGAGGTCGGTCCCGCTGACGAAGGAAGAAGCAAAGAATGGACAAGGCCAAGAAAGAGGTCGGTCTGCAAGAGGTCGGTGCAAAGATTGATGTGAGAGTGACCACGAAGCAAGAGGTCGGTCCCGCGACGAAGGAATAAGCAGCAGCGGACAGGCCAAGCAAGAGGTCGGTGCAAGAGGTCGCTGCAGCCTTGATGCCACGAAGTAAGAGGTCGGTGCAGCATTGATGTGAGAGTGACCACGAAGCAAGAGGTCGGTGCAGCATTGATGTGAGAGACCACGAAGCAAGAGGTCGGTCCCGCGACGAAGGAAGAAGCAGCAGCGGACAGGCCAAGCAAGAGGTCGGTGCAAGAGGTCGGTGCAGCCTTGATGCCAAGAAGCAAGAGGTCGGTGCAGCCTTGATGCGAGAGAGACCACGAAGCAAGTGGTCGGTGCAGCCTTGATGCGATCTCAACCCATTACCATTACCATTAAAATTCAAGTTTATTTCCAAATAACCTTTTAAATCATTCCAGAACTATCAAAAATCCATCACATGGCAAACCAAATTACCGCCTCTTCTCTTCCAAACTTTTCCATTCTCAAACTAAGAGCACAACACTATAAATAAACCATTACTTCCTATAGTTATAAAAGAAATTGGAAGATGATTAAATAAGGAAAGTTGAAGTACATCCATCCATTGAACAGGAGAATATCTCTTTCAATCGACTAGGGTTCTTAGCCATACACGAAATAGAGTCTATATGTCCATCCATCGCTCCTATAAACGGTCTTGCAAAAATCTAAATTCTCAAAAAAAAAAATCAGGGTAACAGATAAACTGCACAACCAATAAAAGCTATTCACTATCAAAAAAAACAAAAAGGGGGAAAATATGACCTTGTCCAACTTCACTGCATTAAGAGCACGCACATATTTCACCGCTTTCTTGAGGCGAAGACCGGGATCGTAATTGCGGAACACCCTCTTTTCCAAATCAAAAGCGGCAACGTTAGAATAAGCGAAAGATGATAAATTTAATTGAATTGAGAAGATTGAAGAGCGTCAACGATAAAGGGTCGTGTGGATTGAGAATCACCTGAAGGTCTTGGCCGTTCTCGGGTGAACTCATCCACGAGCGTGATATAACTTTGACCTTCATTTTACGTAGAAAGAGCAAACTCGCTTTCGCTTCTTCAACCGCCAAATTCAGGAGCGGTGTTGCTAAAATGCGAGTCAACAGCGTAAGATCGCACGGTCCCTACCGGTTTTCACCCCCGAGCGAAGTTGACTCTGTTATAGGATCGTAGGCTGTAGAATCGCTGTAGTATCGTGGTTAGGCTCGACAAATCGTAGGATCGTCGTCACTCTCTCTGCACCTCGCCGCTTCTCTACGGTTCCTAGGGTAGGCGGTTGAGGAACCAAGCTTGTGTTAGTGGGCCGGATCCGCAAACACAACAACACGCCCAAGCGGGTTAAAAAAACCCAATTGACTAGGTGCTGTTTGTTTTAGATTTTAGAATCCTGTTTGGACCCTAAAATCAATTCTGGCATTTTTTTTAGTTACTATTTATGTGTTAGTTTTAGATTTTAGCAAATTTCAGAATCTTGTTTGTACTTTAGAATCAATTCTAGTAGAATCTACAACATCCAAGTTTTTCCGTTCAGAATAATTGATTCTAGATATGGGACCCACAAAATATTTCATATTTACACTTCAAAAGTGATTCTACTTTGTCAACCAAACATAAATCAATTTTTTTGAACTCACTTTTAAACTACCATTATCAAACACAAATCAATTTTTTTTAAACTCAATTTTTTAAAATCAATTTTTAAACAAGATTCTTCACAATCTATTTTACCATAATCTAAAACAAACGGACCCTAGATCGATTCATTTCTAAATAAATTGAGATATTTTCAGTTGTGTCAAGGCACACTGTTATTTATACGTTTGTTACAAATTTTGTTTACAGTTTTTTGACTCATCACATTGTTATCACTGTGCATTATGCATCCTACAGATGCCACATGATGCTAAATATTAGGATCTATATATCACTAGTGCGAAATACACCTAAAACACATATTTATAACGCCGGTTTTGGGGATAACCGGCGTAACATATAACGCGGTGGCATTTTTGAAATAAAATGATGAAATTGGGAGATCTATGGCGCCGGTTTTAGGATAAAACCGCGGTCGTATGTAAAGCGATACCTATGGCGCCGGTTTTAGGGTAAAACCGAGGTCGTATCTCCAACACCTATGGCGCCGGTTTTAAGTTAAAACCGCGCTCGTATGTAACGCGAGACATATGACCGCCTTCACGTCACGGAGACCATGGCGAAGGAAGAAGCGGCGGAGGAAAGACAAAGCCAAGCAAGAGGTCGGTGCAAGAGGTTTGCGGCCTTGATGCCATGAAGCAAGAGGTCGGTGCAGCCTTGATGCGAGAGAGACCACGAAACAAGAGGTTTGGTGCAAGAGGTCGGTCCCACGACGAAGGTAGAAGGAAGAATGAGGCCAAGAAAGAGGTCGGTGCAAGAGGTTTGCGGCCTTGATGCCACGGGCAAGAGGTCGTGCAAAGCATTGATGTGAGAGTGACCACGAAGCAAGAGGTCGATGCGCGACGAAGGAAGAAGCGGCGAATGAGACAGGCCAAGCTAGAGGTCGGTGCGACCTTGATGCCACAAAGCAAGAGTCGGTGCGGCCTTGATGCCACGGCAAGAGGTCTGCGGCAAAGATTGATGCGAGAGAGACCACGAAGCAAGAGGTCGGTGCGGCCTTGATGCGATCTCAACCCATTACCATTACCATTAAAATTCAAGTTTATTTCCAAATAACCTTTTAAATCATTCCAGAACTATCAAAAATCCATCACATGGCAAACCAAATTACCGCCTCTTCTCTTCCAAACTTTTCCATTCTCAAACTAAGAGCACAACACTATAATTAAACCATTACTTCCTATAGTTATAAAAGAAATTGGAAGATGATTAAATAAGGAAAGTTGAAGTACCTCCATCCATTGAACCGGAGAATATCTCTTTCAACTGACTAGGGTTCTTAGCCATACACGAAATAGAGTCTATATGTCCATCCATCGCTCCTATAAACGGTCTTGCAAAAATCTAAATTCTCAAAAAAAAAAAAAATCAGGGTAACAGATAAACTGCACAACCAATAAAAGCTATTCACTATCAAAAAAAACAAAAAGGGGGAAAATATGACCTTGTCCAACTTCACTGCATTAAGAGCACGCACATATTCCACCGCCTTCTCTTGAGGCCGAAGACCGGGATCGTAATTGCGGAACACCCTCTTTTCCAAATCAAAAGGCAACGTTAGAATAAGCGAAAGATGATAAATTTAATTGAATTCAGAAGATTGAAGAGCGTCAACGATAAAGGGTCGTGTGGATTGAGAATCAGCTGAAGGTCTTGGCTTCGTTCTCGGGTGAACTCATCCACAGAGCGTGATATAACTTTGACCTTCATTTTCTCAGAGAAAGAGCAAACTCGCTTCGCTTCTTCAACCGCCAAATTCGGAGTAGTGTTGCTAAAATGCGAGTCAACGCAGCGTAAGATCGCACGGTCCCTACGAGTTTTCACCCCTGAGCGAGTTGACTTCGTTATAGGATCGCTACCGTAGAATCGCCAGAGTATCGTGGTTCCGGCTCGACAAATCGTAGGATCGTCGTCACTCTCTCTGCAACCTCAGTCGCTCTCTACGGTTCCTAGGGTAGACACTTGAGGAACCAAGCTTGTGTTAGTGGGCCGGATCCGGTGTAACACCTGAGGACGAGATCGACATCGTATTAGGACATCGTATTAGGACGTCGTATCAAGACCTCGTGTCGAGATCCTGTGCCAAGATCGCTTGCCGAGGTCATATGTCGAGCTGATGAGGTCGCGTACCGAGCTGAGGAGGTCGCATGTCGAACTGAGGAGGCCGCGTACACGAGCTCGTGTTAGAGCCTTGTGCGCTTGCACGAGCAGCCTGATCGACATCGTGTCGAGATGATAACACTCGTATTTTTACGTATATTATGTAGCGTTAAGTAGTATATCTTGTTGTGATTATGAGAGAGAACAGATTAGATGGGTTAGACTGGTTTGGATTAATATCTTACTTTACAATCCAGGTGTCGCTTAAATTGTGGTTTTATAAAAGATAAATTCAATAAAAATGGTTTTCTTGTAATTAACTTTTGTTTAAGGGAGATAAGACCAAACTGTTTCCACCAGCTGTAAGATAAATATCAAGATTAGTTTTCTCCACCTACTTAAATATCACGATCAGCCGCCTCAAATTCTCACTTTCTATTTCCTTCTTTTTCTTTCTTCTTCTCACAGTTTTCTCCTCTTCTCTAAACCTCCATTGAAGAACCTTGAGTTCATTGAGCTGCTGCATAAATTTTCTTCATCAACCTTGTTTCTTATCATATTCTCGACCTATATCACCATCTCGACCATCTGTGGAGGTATGAAAAACATGATTTTATTTCCTTTCATGTTACTGTTAGCGCCACTTCTTCTCTTCAATTTGGCTAGTTTTTTTTTATGCTTTCAACTCATGTCATATTGATAGGTTTTCTTCTTCATGACCTTACCTACCTTTCTAATCATTTATTTGAGCTTGTAAAACAAATTGTTTCCTCTGTTTTTTTGCAAGTAGGTAGCGCCCAAAACCCTCCCTATTTGGTTTGTTTGATTTCTTGTTTTAGTTTGGTGTTAGAATAGTTTTTGTGCAAAAATGGATTTTTGAGGGATTATGAAATCGATTTCTTTTTGAGTTTTAAAATTTTAACAAAATTGGTTATGGTCTTATTTTAATTTCTGGACCATGACGAAAATATTTTTAAGAAATATAAACTTAGATTTTGATTGAGTTGTGGTTAAGATTGGGATAATGAGAGCTAAGTGTTATTAGAACCCATAGATCGAACTAAGTTGTACTCGTATTAGGCAGTGTGATTTCCGAGATCGTGCTGCAAGGAGATCCGGGTGTACGAGAACACGAAACCGAGGTCGACTAAGAGCCGTACGTGTCGAGATCGAGTGAGAGAAGTCGTTGTCGAGCTCGTTTGAAGACAGCCGTGTTGAGGTCGTTGTCGAGCAGCGTTAGCTTGGAGTTCGGTAAGGGCAACTCTTAGACATTATTAAGGCTTTATTTTATATGTTGTGAATTGTGTATTGCCTGTCGAATTGCGTTTTCTTCATGCATGCAAATTGTTTCATTGCTTAAATGATTGAATTGCGTTTTCTTCATGTTAAGCATGCTCTCTTTATTTGATATGTGATCAAGTAATTTTATGTGCCACTCCTTGACTGCGGCGAGCTAATCATCGAGTGAGAGAGCTAGGCGAGTCGTATGACGTTTTTGAGCCGTGACCCGGATAACTAGGGTGCTAGGTCCCCTTTTGTTTACGGGAGATTGACTAGGCGTCGCATTATCAGTTTGGGGTTGGACCTGCTGATTAATGCATGGTATCGGTTTGGGGTTGGACCTGCCGCTTACCTATTGCGTCAGTTTGGGGATGGACCTGCTGGCGATATTCCGGAATAAAGAGTCAAGTCTAGAGCGAGATGGTCGAGTTACGTTTGGTGACTATTATATTTTGTTGTTTACTTATTTCTTGATGCCTGGATTATCTTGATTTGTTGAGAAGTTGACCCTTTCCCGTGGTACCTTCAATCCATGATGGTTACCCAGGCGATGTCGAGGGTGCAGGGAACTCGACTGCAGATGATGGCGAGGAGGACGTCGACGAGGATCAGGGCGACGATCTCTATTTGTCGTGATTGGCTTTGTTTATGTTATGTTTCTTGGGGTAGCTGTTATATGACTTTTGTGTACAGTGGCTGTGACCAGTTTGGGACGGGTGATGTTTTGTCATTTTGAGCACAGGGTAGACTGGCGGTTTACTTTTGGAGCAGCCCCCTGTGTGGGTGTCTGCCGGAAGTATCCCCACGGTATGATTGCTCTCTTGAAGTCGTCATACCTTAGGTGTATTTTCTTTGGACATCATTGCTGTCTTTTTGTATGCACTTTTTATATCTTGTATATATATATATGAGTATGTACTTGTTACCTGCGTGTTGTTATTTAGGACTTAAATCTTGTGTCTTAGTTGCACCATGTTTCGAAAAGCTGTAATTACTCTGATGTGCACGAGATAGTTTTAAAAAAAAATAAATATATAGCCCGTACTTTTCTAAAAGGCACAAGAGTATCATTGTAAAACACATCGCATACAGGGTATCTTGAGCTCGGCGTGTTGAGCTCGGTAGCGGTCCGGAAACGGGTCGTTACATCCGGCAAACACAACAACAGGCCCAAGCGGGTTAAAAAAACCCAATTGACTAGGTGCTGTTTGTTTTAGATTTTAGAATCCTGTTTGGACCCTAAAATCAATTCTGGCATTTTTTTTAGTTACTATTTATGAGTTAGTTTTAGATTTTAGCAAATTTCAGAATCTTGTTTGTACTTTAGAATCAATTCTAGTAGAATCTACAACATCCAAGTTTTTCCGTTCAGAATAATTGATTCTAGATATGGGACCCACAAAATATTTCATATTTACACTTCAAAAGTGATTCTACTTTATCAACCAAACATAAATCAATTTTTTTGAACTCACTTTTAAACTACCATTATCAAACACAAATCATTTTTTTTTAAACTCAATTTTTTTAAAATCAATATTTTTAAACAAGATTCTTCACAATCTATTTTACCAGAATCTAAAACAAACGGACCTAGATCGATTCATTTCTAAATAAATTGAGATATTTTCATTGTGTCAAGGCACAATCGTTATTTATCGCTTGTTACAAATTTTGTTTACGCTTTTTGACTCATCACATTGTTATCACTGTGCATTATGCATCCTACAGATGCCACATGATGCTAAATATTAGGATCTATATATCACTAGTGCGAAATAAACCTAAAACACATATTTATAACTTGCCGGTTTTGGGGATAACCTACAGAACATATAACGCGTGGCATTTTTGAAATAAAATGATGAAATTGGGAGATCTATGGCGGTTTTAGGATAAAACCACGGTCGTATGTAAGCGATACCTATGGCGCCGCTTTAGGGTAAAACCGCGATCGTATCTCCAAGACATATGGCGCCGATTTTAAGTTAAAACATGGTCAGATGTAACGCTGAGACATATGGCGCCTGCTTTTACCCTAAAACCGGTGCCATATGTTTAAAAATATTGTGAGACTTATGGCGCCGGTTTTAAGTAAAAACCTCGGTTGTATGTAATGCGATACCTATGGCGCCGGTTTTAGGGTAAAACCGCGGTCGTATCTCCAACACCTATGGCGCCGGTTTTAAGTTAAAACCGCGCTCGTATGTAACGCGAGACATATGACCGCCTTCACGGCTGGAGACCCGCGACGGCGAAGAAGGAAAGAATGAGGAAAGACAAAGCCAAGCAAGAGGTCGGTGCAAGAGGTCGGTGCAGCCTTGATGCCATGAAGCAAGAGGTCGGTGCAGCCTTGATGCGAGAGAGACCACGAAACAAGAGGTCAGTGCAAGAGGTCGGTCCCGCGACGAAGGAAGAAGTAGCAGCGGACAGGCCAAGAAAGAGGTCGGTGCAAGAGGTCGGTGCAGCCTTGATGCCACGAAGCAAGAGGTCGGTGCAGCATTGATGTGAGAGTGACCACGAAGCAAGAGGTTGGTACCGCGACGAAGGAAGAAGCAGCAGTGGAGACAGGCCAAGCAAGAGGTCGGTGCAGCCTTGATGCCACGAAGCAAGAGGTCGGTGCAGCCTTGATGCCACCAAGCAAGAGGTCGGTGCAGCATTGATGTGAGAGAGACCACGAAGCAAGAGGTCGGTCCCGCGACGAAGGAAGAAGCAGCAGCGGACAGGCCAAGCAAGAGGTCGGTGCAGCCTTGATGCTAAGAAGCAAGAGGTCGGTGCAGCCTTGATGCGAATGAGACCACGAAGCAAGAGGTCGGTGCAGCCTTGATGCGATCTCAACCCATTACCATTACCATTAAAATTCAAGTTTATTTCCAAATAACCTTTTAAATCATTCCAGAACTATCAAAAATCCATCACATGGCAAACCAAATTACCGCCTCTTCTCTTCCAAACTTTTCCATTCTCAAACTAAGAGCACAACACTATAATTAAACCATTACTTCCTATAGTTATAAAAGAAATTGGAAGATGATTAAATAAGGAAAGTTGAAGTACCTCCATCCATTGAGCAGGAGAATATCTCTTTCAAGCGACTAGGGTTCTTAGCCATACACGAAATAGAGTCTATATGTCCATACATCGCTCCTATAAACGGTCTTGCAAAAATCTAAATTCTCAAAAAAAAAAAAAAAAATCGAGTATGAGATAAGCGCACAACCAATAAAAGCTATTCACTATCAAAAAACAAAAAGGGGGAAAATATGACCTTGTCCAACTTCACTTGCATTAAGAGCACGCACATATTCCACCGCTTCTCTTGAGGTCAAGACCGGGATCGTAATTGCGGAACACCCTCTTTTCCAAATCAAAGGGCAACGTTAGAATAAGCGAAAGATGATAAATTTAATTGAATTGAGAGAAGATTGAAGAGCGTCAACGATAAAGCGGTCGTGGATTGAGAATCACCTGAAGGTCTTGGCTTCGTTCTCGGGTGAACTCATCCACAGAGCGTGATATAACTTTGACCTTCATTTTACGTAGAAAGAGCAAACTCGCTTTCGCTTCTTCAATCGCCAAATTCAGGAGCAAGATGTTGCTAAAATGCGAGTCAACGCCGTAAGATCGCACGGCCCCACGAAGTTTTCACCCCCTGAGCGAGTTGACTCTGTTATAGGATCGCCGGCCTGTAGAATCGCTGTAGTATCGTGGTTCCGGCTCGACAAATCGTAGGATCGTCGTCACTCTCTCTGCAACCTCAGTCGCTCTCTACGGTTCCTAGGGTAGACACTTGAGGAACCAAGCTTGTGTTAGTGGGCCGGATCCGGTGTAACACCTGAGGACGAGATCGACATCGTATTAGGACATCGTATTAGGACGTCGTATCAAGACCTCGTGTCGAGATCCTGTGCCAAGATCGCTTGCCGAGGTCATATGTCGAGCTGATGAGGTTGCGTACCGAGCTGAGGAGGTCGCATGTCGAACTGAGGAGGCCGCGTACACGAACTCGTGTTAGAGCCTTGTGCGCTTGCACGAGCAGCCTGATCGACATCGTGTCGAGATGATAACACTCGTATTTTTACGTATATTATGTAGCGTTAAGTAGTATATCTTGTTGTGATTATGAGAGAGAACAGATTAGATGGGTTAGACTGGTTTGGATTAATATCTTACTTTACAATCCAGGTGTCGCTTAAATTGTGGTTTTATAAAAGATAAATTCAATAAAAATGTTTTCTTGTAATTAACTTTTGTTTAAGGGAGATAAGACCAAACTGTTTCCACCAGCTGTAAGATAAATATCAAGATTAGCACGACATAAAGAAATAAGCAAACAGCAAAGTATAACATTCACCAACGTGACTCGACCATCTCACTCTAAGCTCGACTCAACTCACAATCCATTTTCTCTCGACTTGACAATTTTTCCGGAATGCACACGCCGTACCGTATGTCGGAAAGTCCAGCCGAAGCCTTGGGATCCTCGCTCTCCCTAGGGCGGTAACTCAGTCCCATAAGCGTGGCGACGTCTAGTCAATCTCCCGTAAACAAAAGGGGACCTAGCACCCTTAGTTATCCGGGTCACGGCTCAAAAACGTCATACGACTCACCTAGCTCGCTCACTCGATGAACAATTCGCCGCATACGATATTCAAAGAGTTAAACACAAGATATTCAACCGCATGTCAAATAAAAGAGCAAGCTCGACATGAAGAAACGCAATTCAACATGCAATACACAATTCACAACATATATTCAATCACATATTAAATACATGCAAAAACCCAATCATATCACAACATATCAAGCTCGACACCAATCAAGGAATCCATACACAATAACATAACCACGTAGAATATGAAGTGCCCTTACGCTAGCATACTATGAAAGTATTAATGTGAAGCGCCCTTACCGAACTCCAAGATAACTCTGCTCGACAACGACTTCGACACGGCTGTCTTCAAACGAGCTCGACAATGACTTCGACACGTACCGTCCTCAACCGACCTCGACACGTACGCTTCTCAGTCGACCTCGACACGTACAGTTCTCGATCTGGGTCCCACTGCTTTCACGTCCTCGGGTTCGCTCTCCCGTACACCTCGATTCGGAAATCACACGATCTCGGGAATCAGACTTCCTAAAACAAGCACAACTCAGTTCGATCTCTGGGTTCTAATAACACTTAGCTCTCATCCCAAACTTAACCACAACCCAGAAAATATTAAAACTCAAGAACTTAAATATATATTTCCTCTAACACAAAGTTAGGGTTTTCGATCAAAAGTTCATGAAAAAGGTTATCTGATACTACAACAGATAAATCGACAACAACAACAACCAGAAGCAACAAACGAAAAACAAGAAATCGAAACAAACCAAAAAGGAAAGGTTTTTGAGCGCTGCCTACTGCAGAAAACAGAGAAAGAAATTTGTTTTACAAGCCCAAATAATCGGTTAGAAAGGTAGGTAATATCACGAAGAAGAAAACCCATCAATATGAGATGATTTGGAAGCATAAAAACTAGCTAAAATGGAAGGAAGAAATGGCGATAAACAGTAGCACGAAGGAAGAGAAAAATCTGTTCTTCATACCTCAGATGGTGGTCGAGATGGTGAGATATAGGTCGAGAAGATGATGAGGAACAAGATTGATGAAGAAAGTTTATGCAGAATCTCGATGGAACTCAAGGTTTCTCCGATGGAAGTTTTGGAGAGAAAGAAGAACTCAGAGCAGAAGGAAGGAAGAAGAAAGAAGAAAAGAGAAATGAGTGTTTGAGGGAACTGGTCGTTGTGAATACATGCCTTGACAGGATGGTTTTGATGATTGACAAAAGGGAGCTTTGCAAATAGTCAACCGTGCAAAAAGTGGAAAAGAATACCAAGACGCGTATCAAGAATGATAGTTTCTCAAGTCTTTGGGTTTTGGGTATTTATTTATCTTTATTAAGACAATTTGTAAGTAGTAATAAAAAGCTCTCAATTAAAATTAAATCACACGCACAAAATATTTTGACATGCATATCTCGTGTCGGATGTCGAAATGAGGAAATCGGATGTCGAAATGAGGAGGAAGTCGGATGTTGAGCTCGAGGAAGTCGTATGTCGAATCGAGGAGGAGGTCGCGTGTCAAGCTTATGAGGTCTCGCATCGAGGTCGCGTGATGAGCTCTTGTCGCTGCCGAGCTGATGATCCGTGTCGGTGATGAGGTCGTGGTGCCGAGGTCTTTGCCGAGCCGTTCGGAGGTCATATGCCGAGCCGCGTGTCGAGGTCGTCTGTCGAGCTGTGTGGCGAGGTCGTCTGCCGAGCTGTCTTCAGAGGTCGTATGCCGAGCCGTCTCCGTGTTTTCAATTTCTTTATTTCAAAACGCAACGGGCAGATTTTCCTGCAACGACAAATCAAAACGCAACGGGCAAAATGCTGCAACGGAAAAATCCTGCAACGGTCATTTCGACGCTCCTCCATTGCCTATATAAACACAGCTCGTGAGCTTTGTTTGAAATACAACAACGCAGTGCTTAATTTTTGTGCCAAAAACTCTGTCAAATATTTTTCATCACTCACACTTATTTGAGCACAATTTTCTGAGAGCTTTTTATTCTACATTATTTGAGTTGTATTATTTGAGCTTCAATTTGTTATATCTGCACTATTGAGTGTATCTTTCTCATCTCATTTTATTTGTGAAAATCATTTCTTTTTGGGTAGGAATCCCAAGGTGTTCATAGAGAGGTGATATCTCTTGAACGTATTGCTCTGGTATAGAGTTGTAAAGGTTTCTAGCTGAACCTGATTTAAAAGCTAGTGATTTAGTGAAAATCCCATAGTGGTTTGCTTTGGGGACAGGACGTAGGCCACAGGGGTGTTTGGTGGCCGAACCTGTATAAATTGCTGCGTGCTCTTCTTTGCTCTCTGTCTCTTTATCATTCAAGCACTTTATTTATTTTTGTTCTTTATTTATTATTCGGTCATTTATTTTCTGTAATTTTTTATATAAGCACCGCTATCACAATTCACCCCCCTCTTGTGTTTGAAGTCAATTGGTAACAATTGGCATCAGAGCTAGAATCTTGTATAAAGGACTTAACCGTCTCAAGAGAATGACTTCAAACAATTACGAGGGAACTTCCATGAACAGACCCCCATTTTTCAATGGTGAGAGTATGGTTATTGGAAGGGTAGAATGCAAATCTTTCTTGAGGGTGTTGATCTTGATATTTGGGATGCTGTGGAAAATGGTCCATTTGTCCCCACTCAATCAATTAATGATGCAGTGGTAGACAAACCAAGATCACTTTGGACCGAAGATGATAAGAAAAAGGTCCAATACAATTTGAAGGCTAAGAACATCATCACTTCTGCTTTAAGCTACGATGAGTTCTATAGGGTCTCAAATTGCAAGACTGCTAAAGAAATGTGGGACACCCTTCTATTGACCCATGAAGGTACTACCGAGGTCAAGAGGGCTCGAATGAACACATTAACCCATGAGTATGAGTTATTTAGGATGAAACCAAGTGAAAACATACAAGATATGCACAAAAGGTTCATCCATATAATAAACCATCTCGTAGCTCTTGGGGAAAGTCTTCAAGAATGAAGATTTGATTAACAAAGTTCTTAGATGTCTAAACAGAATTGGCAACCCAAGGTCAACTGCTATAGCTGAATCTAGAGACTTATCTTCTATGACCTTGGCTACTTTGTTTGGAAAATTGTAGGAACATGAAATTGAACTAAATCGTCTCATGGAAAGCGAAGAAGCTGATAAGAAAAAGAGGGCTCGCCCTCAAAGCAAGCATTGAGGAAACTGACGATGACGAATGTGATTTCCTTGAAGATGAAAATAATGAGGAAAACATGAGTCTAATGGTTCGCAAATTCAAAAGGTTCATGAGACTCGTAAACAAAGGTAAGTTCCCAAGCTCTCAAAAGAAAAGTGATGAAACAACTTCTTTTAATCCTACCGCTACAAGTGTGGAAAGAAAGGTCACATAAAACCCGCTTGTTCTCAAAACCAAACGAGGAATGAGAAATTTGAAAAGAAACCACCAAAGGATTGAAGGGAAGAAGAGCTTACATTGCCTGGGATGATAATGATATGGATTCTTCTCGATGAATCTGAAAATGAAGAGGCTCACCTTAGTCTAATGGCAAATCATGATGAAGATGAGGTAAATTTTTATGATCCTGACTCTTCTTTAACTTATGATGAATTACTTGTCGCTTGTGAAGAATTCAATAATAAAACGATTAAACTTGGAAAAATTGTTCTTTCTTCTAAGAAAACCATCTCTTCTCTTGAATCAAAAATTGAAATTTTAAACAAAGAGATACTGATTCTTAAAGAAAAACAAGTTCTTTGTGATTGAAACTCCTCCTCTCATATCTTGTGAAAATAAAAAGGATGAAGTTTTAAAATGCAATGAGTGTAGTGTTTTGAAAAATAAGGTTAAGGATTTAAATAACACTCTTGCAAAATTTACGATGGGAAGAGATAATCTAAACATTATGTTAGGAAATCAAAAAGGTACTTTTGGAAAAGCTGGTTTAGGTTATCATCCAAAAATTCATGAAAAATCTTTTAAACTCTTGAATCACAACAAACCCTCAAGGAGTCCTTTCATTATATGCTTTCACTGTGGTAAAAATGGGCACACCGCTCTATTTGCAATATTAGAAAGAATAAAAATGTAGTTGGCAAAAGATGTGGATTCCAAAGGGCACCTTGCCCAAGACTAACTCCTATGGACCCAAGATGGTTTGGGTACCAAAGGTTAAAATATGATTTGTTGTTGTAGGTGTGCTTGAAAGCCAAGGACTTAAATTGGTATCTTGATAGCGGCTGTTCAAAGCACATGACAGGAGACAAAAGCAAGTTCTCCTCATTGGTACCTAAGAATAGTGGTTATGTCCGGTATGGTGACAACAACAAAGGTAAAATTCTTGGGATTGGTTCTATTGGTAAGAGTCCTAATCCCACTATTGAAAATGTTTTGTATGTGGATGGTTTGAAGCATAATTTGCTAAGCATTAGTCAACTTTGTGATAAAGGAAACAAAGTGGTTTTCGATTCTTCAAAATGCATGGTCATGGATTCTATAAATGAAAATGTTATTGTAATTGGACCTAGAATTGGAAATATCTATATGCTTGATTTAGATAAAATACCTTCAAATGATGCATGTTGTCTTATTAGTAAAGAGGATGAATCTTGGCTATGGCATAGGAGAATGGCTCATATTCACATGGATCATCTTAATAAGTTAGTTCGAAGGACTTAGTAATTGGCTTACCAAAGCTTCGCTTTGAAAAAGATAAACTTTGTGATGCATGTCAAAAAGGAAAACAAGTAAAGGCATCTTTCAAATCTAAAAATATTGTTTCTACAAACCGGCCTTTACAACTTTTACATATGGATTTATTTGGCCCTTCTAGAACTAAAAGCTTTGGTGGCAATTACTATGCTCTTGTTATTGTGGATGACTATTCTCGCTATACATGGACTTTATTTATTTCTCACAAAAATGATGCTTTTAATGCTTTTCGAAAACTTGCAAAGGTTATACAAAATGAGAAGGGACTTAACATTGCTTCCATTCAAGTGATTATGGTGGGGAATTTGAGAATGAAGCATTTGAAGCATTTTGCACGTAAAATGGCATTGATCACAACTTTTTCGCTCCAAGGACACCGCAACAAAATGGAGTGGTTGAAAGGAAAAATTGGTCTCTTGAAGAGCTAGCGAGACGATGCTCAATGAGACTAACCTTCCTAAGTACTTTTGGGCAGACGCCGTGAGCACCGCCACTATGTGATGAATCGAGTTCTTATAAGGCCGATCCTTAAACAAACACCGTATGAACTCTACAAAGGAAGGAAGCCCAACATTTCCCACCTTCACGTTTGGATGCAAGTGTTTTGTCCTAAACAATGGTAAGAATAACCTTGGTAAATTTGATGCTAAAGTCGATGAAGGTTTATTTCTTGGATATTCCACTTCTAGTAAAGCTTTTGAATTTTTAATAAAAGAACTTGGACTGTTGAAGAATCTGTGCATGTTTCTTTTGATGAATCTAACCCCAAATCTTCAGTAGAAGAAAGTGTTGATGATCTTGCATAAGTATTTGGAGATACCTATTTAGAGGAACAAGAGAGATCAAAAGTTCAAAAGGAGGATCAAGAGTCCTTGCCTCAACCCTCTCAAGAACTCTCTCACTCAAATCTTCCAAAGGAATGGAGAGTCTCAAAGAACCATCCTCTTGACAACATAATAGGTGATATCTCAAAAGGGGTAACGACTCGAAACTCTCTTAATCATGCATGTCATCATATGGCCTTTGTCTCTCAAATTGAACCAAATGACGCCAATGAAGCCATCTTTGATGAGCATTGGACCTTTGCTATGCAAGAGGAATTAAATCAATTTGAGAGAAATGATGTTTGGGAACTTGTCCCTAGGCCTAAAGATCACCTAGTCATTGGGACCAAATGGGTCTTTCGCAACAAGCTTGATGAAAACGGTATCATTGTTAGAAATAAAGCTAGACTTGTTGCAAAAGGCTATAATCAACAAGAGGGCATAGATTTCGATGAAACCTATGCACCCGTGGCTAGATTAGAAGCTATTCAAGATGCTTCTCGCATTTGCATGCATCATGGATTTTAAACTTTTTCAAATGGATGTTAACAGTGCATTTCTAAAGGGTTTTATTGCAGAAGAAGTATATGTTGATCAACCAGGGGCTGTTGAAAATTTTGAATTTCCAAATCATGTTTTCAAATTGAAAAAGGCTTTATATGGTTTAAAACAAGCCCGAGAGCTTGGTACGAGAGGTTGAGCAAATATTTACTTGAAAAAGGTTTTGAAAGAGGAAAAGTTGATACCACTCTTTTCATTAAACACAAAAATCATGACATTTTACTTGTTCAAATTTATGTTGACGATATCATCTTTGGTGCTACTAATGAGTCTTTGTGTGAAGATTTTTCCAAAATCATGCAAAGTGAGTTTGAAATGTCCATGATGGGAGAGCTCAACTACTTCCTTGGTCTTCAAATCAATCAAACAAAAGAAGGAATTTTTATAAATCAATCCAAATATTGCAAGGAGTTGCTTAAAAGATTTGGAATGAGCAATGCCAAAGAAATCTCAACTCCCATGAGCACATCATGCTATCTTGACAAAGATGAAGGTGGTAAGTCGGTCGAAGTAAGTAAGTATAGAGGTATGATAGGATCTCTTCTCTATCTCACTGCTAGTCGTCCGGATATTATGTCTAGTGTTTGTATGTGTGCACGTTTTCAAGCAAATCCTAAGGAATCACATCTCTTAGCGGTAAAACGCATCATGAGATATCTCACCGCACACAAACCATGGGTTTATGGTACCCCAAAGGTGCCGATCGCACACTTATTGGGTACTCGGATTACGATTTTGCGGGTTGCAAAATGGACCGAAAAGCACTAGTGGGACATGTCACTTACTTGGGAATGCCTTGGTCTCATGGCATAGTAAGAAACAAGCCGGTGTGGCTTTGTCCCTTCCGAAGCGGAATACGCTGAAAGAGTTGTTGTGCACAAATTATTTGGATGAAACAACAGTTGAATGATTATGGGATTAATCAAAACTGCTCCAATTAAGTGCGACAATACTAGTGCCATAAACCTCACGAAAAACCCGGTTTATCACTCCCGGACCAAACACATAGAAATTAGGCACCATTTTATTAGAGATCATGTTCAAAAAGGAGATTGTGTGATTGAGTTTATGGAAACATCTAAACAACTTGCAGATATTTTTACTAAACCTTTGCCTAAAGAAAGCTTCTTTTTATAAGAACCGAGTTAGGAATTTTAGATCAATCATGCATTGAATGACTGCGTGTGAGTGCATTTTATTATGAATAAGTTCTAACTTGGGCGTTGGAGTGTGCTAACATTTTTATGCAGGTTCCGTTACTAAGACTAAAAGTGGAGAAATGCAACCGTCCTTCCTGTAATCGCTAAAATAAAAGTTTGTGCAGGTTATGTTAACTGCAAACAATTATGCTTCATTGAACCCTTGATACTCTATTATTTTTCGCCATCTAGTTACACGTATATGCATACGTTTTACATGCCTTTCCCTTTATCTTTCCCGCTTTTTGATGTTGCCAAAAGGGGGAGAGTTTTATGATTCAGGCGGAGTAAATTATATTATGCATATTGTGAGGGGGAGTTTTTCTAAATATTGTGCTTAAACTCTGATATCTTTTATTGAAAAACAATGCATATTGTGAGGGGGAGTTTTTCTAAATATTGTGCTTAAACTCTGATATCTTTTATTGAAAACGCATCCTTATCTCCCATTGCTATATCATGATTATATTTTAATAAATTGCCTCGATGAGATGTTTCTCATCATCAAAAAGGGGGAGTCTGTGAATACATGCCTTGACAGGATGGTTTTGATGATTGACAAAGCGGAGCTTTGCAAATAGTCAACCGTAAAAAGTGGAAAAGAATACCAAGACGCGTATCAAGAATGATAGTTTCTCAAGTCTTTGGGTTTTGGGTATTTATTTATCTTTATTAAGACAATTTGCAAGTAGTAATAAAAGCTCTCAATTAAAATTAAATCACACGCACAAAATATTTTGACATGCATATCTCGTGGCCTGATGTCGAAATGAGGAAATCGGATGTCGAGCCGAGGAGGAAGTCGGATGTTGAGCTCGAGGAAGTCGTATGTCGAATCGAGGAGGAGGTCGCGTGTCAAGCTTATGAGGTCTCGCATCGAGGTCGCGTGATGAGCTCTTGTCGCAGGCCGAGCCGATGATCCGTGGTCGAAATGATGAGGTCGTGGTGCCGAGGTCTTTGCCGAGCCGTTCAGAGGTCGTATGCCGAGCCGCTCGTGAGGTCGTCGAGCCGCGGTGGCGAGGTCGTCTCGCCGAGCCGTCTTCGAGGTCGTATGCCGAGCCGTCTCCGTGTTTTCAATTTTTTTATTTCAAAACGCAACGGGCAGATTTTCCTGCAACGACAAATCAAAACGCAACGGGCAAAATGCTGCAACGGACAAATCCTGCAACGGTCATTTCGACGCTCCTCCATTGCCTATATAAACACAGCTCGTGAGCTTTGTTTGAAATACAACAACGCAGTGCTTAATTTTTGTGCCAAAACTCTGTCAAATATTTTTCATCACTCACACTAATTTGAGCACAATTTTCTGAGAGCTTTTTATTCTACATTATTTGAGTTGTATTATTTGAGCTTCAATTTGTTATATCTGCACTATTGAGTGTATCTTTCTCATCTCATTTTATTTGTGAAAATCATTTCTTTTTGGGTAGGAATCCCAAGGTGTTTATAGAGAGTTGATATCTCTTGAACGTATTGCTCTGGTATAGAGTTGTAAAGGTTTCTAGCTGAACCTGATTTAAAAGCTAGTGATTTAGTGAAAATCTCATAGTGGTTTGCTTTGGGGACAGGACGTAGGCCACAGGGGTGTTTGGTGGCCGAACCTGTATAAATTGCTGCGTGCTCTTCTTTGCTCTCTGTCTCTTTATCATTCAAGCACTTTATTTATTTTTGTTCTTTATTTATTATTCGGTCATTTATTTTCTGTAATTTTTTATATAAGCACCGCTATCACAATTCACCCCCCTCTTGTGTTTGAAGTCAATTGGTAACAGTCGTGGTATACAGCTGGTGAGGGAAGGGCGTTATCGTAACTCCAGCTATGAGATGCCAATCCCATCAGTCAATCCACCCATCTAATCGCTACTCTCTCATGATTACCCTCTACTCTATCGGTCAAAGATCTAGACACAGCGACGACAACGGCAAGCCGACAATATAATTATTACAAACAATATAATAATAACGCTGAATAACGTTAGTAAGAATACGAGTTATCATCTCGACACGATGTCGACAAGGGTGCTCGTGCAAGCGCACAAGGCTCTAACACGAGTTCGTGCACGCGGCCTCCTCAGTTCGACATGCGACGACCTCCTCGGCTTTCGATGCAGCGACTTCATCACCGACACGCGATCTCAAGGCCGGTGATACCGCGCGATCTCCTCGGCCAAAGAAATGACCTCGGCACGCGATCTTGGCACGGGATCTCGACACAAGGTCTTGGTACGAGGTCTCGACACGAGATCTCGACGCGAGGTCTCGATCCGACCTCCTAATACGAGGTCGATCTTGTCCTCAGGTGTTACAATCTCTCCCTCTAAAAAAATTTCGTCCTCGAAATTGCAAATAAAAAACTTACCATGAAAGAGTTCAGGGTACTGAGTCTTCATCTTCTCCTCCAGCTCCCAAGTCGCATCTCCCGTCTTCTGATCCCACACAACTTTGACAAGTTGAATCTCTTTGTTCCGCGAATCGCTTGGTTTTCCGATCAACGATCCTTGCCGGTGATGCTTGAAAGATAAGTCGCCCTTAGTTGTATCACATCCGCTTCGATGACATGAGAGGGTCGGAAATATACTTCCGCAATTGTGAGACGTGGAAGACGCCGTGAATGTTCGACAAGAATGGTGGCAAGGCACTGATATGCCAATCGACCGATACGACGAAGAATCGTAAGGTCCAATGAATTTAGGGTAAGTTTCTTGGATTTGATCGCCGACCAACTCCGGTAGTGGGGGTGACTCTAAGAAATACATGTTCTCCTTCTTCGAACTCGAAGCGGTCGACGCCGTTGGTCCGCATAACTCTTACGTCGACTTTGGACGCTCAGATCCGATCTCCGATCAAACGGATCTTCTCGATGGTCCGGATCATATCCGGTCCTACAACGTAACGCCGCCCCTGGTACCAACAAAGAGGCGTCTGACATTTCCGTCCATACAGTGCTTCAAAAGGTGCCATTTCAATACTCGCATGGAAGCTGTTATTGTAGGTGAACTCCACCAATGGTAAGACGTCGTCCCAACTTCCTTGGTGATCTAACGTACAAGCTCGCAACAAATCTTCGCCGATTGGATCGTTCTCTCGGTCGACCGTCGCCGGGGATGATATGCCGAGCTAAGCTCGAGCTCGGTTCCCATCGCTTCTTGCAATTCCTCCGAAATGAGACGTGAACTTGGATCTCGGTCCGACACGATCGAAGAGGGTATACCATGAAGTCGTACTATCTCCGCTGACGTAGATCTCGGCCGCCTTTTCCACGTTGTATGTCGACCTCACCGTAAGAAATGAGCAGATTTGGTCAATCGGTCGACGATCACCCAAATCGAATCATTCTTCTTCTGCGTCTTGGCAAACCTACAACGAAATCCATGGAAATACTATCCCATTTCCAAACTGGTACGCCGTTTATTGTAGCATTCCCGCAGTCGTTGGTGCTCCACCTTCGCCGACACGCGTTAAACACGAAGCCATCGCACTCACCACTTGCTTCTTCATTCGGACCACCAAAAATGCTTCTTCAAGTCTTGATACATCTTCAGAACTCCTGGATGAATGCTAAAGTTGCTCTTATGCGCGCTTCGGCCGAGAATCAACTTTCTCGGCTCGGCTACGTTAGGTACACATACTCGGCCATTGCATCTTAAGAGGTCGTCCGCCCGACGTGAAATTGTCGCCTTCCTTTGGCGCTTATCAATCGAACCTTCTCTTGCAGAGCTCGTCATGAACTGGCTGGTCTCGGATCTCGCCCAACAATCATACATTAGAAATGGTAAGCATACCAAATCTCGGCTTCCGGTGAAACTTCGACACTCAACTTCAAGTCTCGAACTTCGAGCATCTCCAACTCCTTGATCATCATTGCCGAGGTTAAACGCTCTTCCGCTCAATGCATCCGCTACTACGTTAGCCTTACCGGGATGGTATTCCAACGTAAAGTCGTAGTCCTTGAGAAATTCTCGCCCATTTACGCCGACGCATGTTGAGCTCTTTCGGTCGAACAGTACTTCAAGCTCTTGTGATCGCCGAAACAATGAAGAGTGCTCCCATAAAGGTAGTGCCTCCATATCTTCAGCAAAAACTATCGCCGGCTCCAAGTCGTGAGTAGGGTAGTTCCTCTCATGAATCTTAAGTTGTCTTGAAGCATACGCGACCACCTTCCGATGTTGCATCAGCACGCATCCCAATCCCTGGTGTGACGCATCACAATACACCTCGTAAGGCTCTTCTGCCGAGGCAAAATCAAGACAGCGCCGCCGTCAAGAGCTCCTTCGCCTTTGAAAATCAGATTCGCACTCCTCGGCCCAGGCAAAAGGTTGATCCTTCCTCGTAGTCCGTAAAGAGGCGCGACAATCTTCGAGAAACCTTCAATGAATCTTCGATAATAGCACGCTAAGCCAACAAAACTTGAGACCTCAGAATCGCCTTCTACGTTCCCACGCTAGCACGACTTCAATCTTAGTTGGATCCACAAACATCCCTTCCCTGGACATCCCATGACCAAGAAACTTCACCTCCTCACGCCAAAGTTCACACTTCGACAGGTTGGCGTAGAGTTGCTTATCTCGTAATATCTGCAGTACTCGACGTAGGTGTTCTTCGTGCTCTTCTCTGCCTCGAGTAGATCAATATGTCGCCGATGAACACTACAACGAATCGATCCAAGAACGAATGGAAAATCCTGTTCATGTAGTGCATAAACACAGCTGGCGCATTCGTGACTCCAAACGGCATCACCAAGTACTCGTAGTGACCATATCTAGTCCTGAAAGCTGTTTGGGGACATCTTCCTCCTTCACGCGACCGATGGTAGCCCGACTTCAAGTCTATCTTGAAAAGATCGCCGCTCCACGAAGTTGATCCATCAAGTCGCCAATACGAGGTAACGGATATCGGCTTCTTCACAAGAACCTTGTTGAGCTCGTGGTAGTCCACGCACGCCTCGATCGCCCATCCTTCTTCTTAACCAACAACACCGGAGCTCCCCACGGTGACACGCTCGGTCGTATGAATTGCTTTGACTCCAAGTGTTCGATCCGGGACTTCGCTTCTTTCATCTCGGCAGAGACATCTGTATGGCGCTTTGGAGATCGGCCCCGTCCCTGGAATCAGTCGATGGAGAACTTCGACCTCTCGGGTAGTGGTAACCCTGGCACGCCTTCGGAAAACGCCCTCAAAGTCACACACCACCGTACATTCTTCACGTCGATCCGGCTGGAAAACTTCCGAACCAGCGGATACATGTATTCCTAGTTCCTTCTTTCAAAGAAACTCCGATACGCTCAAACAGAAAGATAATTGGAGACTCCAAGGTCGGAAAAATTACAGCTTTACGGGCACGCCCAAGAGGACATGGTGGTGTGACAACCAATCCATCCCGAGAATGACATCTAAGCCGCCAAGGGGGCAAACAAACCAAATTGACCACAAACTTTATACTCAATAACCACTACACAATTAAGACATGCAAGTGTTCAGGACTAAGGTTTTAGCAAATGGGGTTGTAACTACCAATTTAAACGGTAAAGCAGTAGTCAAGTTCAAAAGGTTCACACAATCGAAGAAATAAAGGAATGGGTTGCACGAATCAAAGAGAACGGATAAGGATTTACCCTCTATCTCACATTCACCTTGAATAAGATCTTCACCGCTCGCTTCCTCGCCACTCATGCAGAAAACTCGCCTTTAGCCACCGACGCTTCCCTTTGGCGCTGCAAGTAAGCATTGTCGGTTCAGCCTTTAGGTGTAGGACAATCCTTGGCAAAATGCCCTGGCTTACTGGTTGAAACACACCTCCTCCTTCGAGTACATTACTCGCATAATGTCCCGCTTCCCACAACAATAGCAAGTCACCTCGGCACGGTCTGACCTCCACTCCTCGCTCCTGGGTCATCTGACGACATCGTCCCTGTTGTTGTTGTTCCCTGAGGTCGGCCGTAAGGCTTCCTCTGCGGTTGTTTCCCTTCAGGCAAATCTCTGCCCCACACTCTGGGGTCTCACCGGTCCGCCTACAACAGTCTTCTTCTTGTGGCTTCTTACTCCTTCTACCTCGACACAGCGATCTATCAGCTCTTGGAGGTTTCGAATCCTCAATGACACCACTGACTTCTGAATGTCAAATCTCAGACCTCGTTGGAACCTCTCGCTCAACCATCTTTGGTCAACTCGATCATGAAATGGACTGAAATACCTCGCCAGCGACTCAAACTTGGCCGCATACTCGGACACTGTCGAGTTGCCTTGCTGCAATTGAAGAAACTCTTGCTCCTTCTCGGCTCGTGCAATATCTGGGAAGTACTTGTCCAAGAACCTTTCACGAAAAAGCTCCCAGGTCATCTCGCAGCGTTCTGCTATAAATGTTTGCTTCACTCCCCTCCACCAATACTCTGCGTCTCCTAGCAGCAAGTAGGTGGCATAGTCGACCTTCACGTTGTTCGGGCAATGAAGTGCCTGGAAAATCTCCTCGATCTCTTGCATCCAAAGATCAGCTTTATCTGGATTTGGCTCACCGTAGAACTTCGGTGGATCATGCTTCCTAAAGTCTGCCAATCCTCTCGCTTCAGCATTCCGCTCTGCTCATTCTTTGTCGTAAGTTCTGGCTGAGTTAACGCCGCCGTCTGTTGAGCCATCGCGTTAGCTGTTGAGTCAGCGGTGATTCTTTGAGCCATGGTCGCCGCCATCTCTGGCCATAGCTTGAATAGCTCGTTCCATGTCGACGTTCTCGGTTGCCAGATCGTATCTACGAGGTGGCATTAGATTCCACAAAGTTCAAAACCTGTCGAATCTCACAACAAGGATGTGTTAAAACACACCGCTTCAATCAAGAAACAGTTCAAACAATTTTTCAAGCAATAAGTGCTTCACTTAATCAAACAAAGAATCAACATATTACAACTAGGTACCCAACACATATATATATATATCCCGACACGCGACTAAATCAAATTTTATGCACAAATTTCTACGTAATCCGAATCAAGCCTGATATCAACAAATGTAACGACCTGCTTTCCGGACCGCTACAGAGCTCAATATACCGAGCTCGAGTTACCGAAGCTCAACACACCGAGCTCAACTAAACCTGTATGAGATGTGTTTTAAAGCAAGACTCTTGTGCCTTTTAAAAAGTACGGTCTATATTTTTTTATAAAACCAGCTCGTGCACATCGAGTAATTCTGACTTTTGAAACATGGTGCAACTAAGACACAAGACTTAAATTCTAATAAAACATACATGCATAACATACATATATATCACTCAAATAATAATGTATACAAAATACGAGTAGTAAATGTACAAAGAAAAATACACCTAAGGTATGACGACTTCAAGAGAGCAATCATACCTGGGGTACTTCCGGCAGACTCCCACGCAGTTTGCTCCAAAAGTAAACCGCCAGTCTACCTCAGTAGCAACAAAACATAATCGCCCAAACTGGTCACGACCTCTGAACACAAAGAGAAACAAAGTACAGTCATCAGAAAAACAAACATCCAACAACATAATCAATCACGACAAATAGAGGTCGTCGCTCGGGTCCTCGTCGAGCTCCTCCTCGGCATCATCTGCAGTCGAGTTCCCTGCGCCCTCGACATCGCCTGGGTAACCGTCATGGATTGAAGGCACCACGGGAAAGGGTCAACTTCTCAACAATTCAAGATAAGCACGACATAAAGAAATAAGCAAACAGCAAAGTATAACATTCACCAACGTGACTCGACCATCTCACTCTAAGCTCGACTCAACTCACAATCCATTTTCTCTCGACTCGACAATTTTTCCAGAATGCACCGCTGCAGGTATGTCGGAAAGTCAGCGGCCTTGGGATCCTCGCTCTCCCTGGGGCGGTCAACTTTCGGGTCCCGTAAGCGTGGCGGCGTCTAGTCGATCTCCCAGTAAACAAAGGGGACCTAGCACCCTTAGTTATCCGGGTCACGGCTCAAAACGTCATACGACTCACCTAGCTCGCTCACTGATGAACAATTAGCATCACGATATTCAAAGAGTTAAACACAAGATATTCAACCGCATGTCAAATAAAAGAGCAAGCTCGACATGAAGAAACGCAAATCAACATGCAAGACACAAATCACAACATATATTCAATCACAGATTAAAAACAGGCAAAACCCAAACATATCACAACATATCAAGCTCGACACCAATCAAGGAATCCATACACAATAACATAACCACGTAGAATATGAAGTGCCTCTTACGCTAGCATACTATGAAAGTATTAATGTGAAGCGCCGCTACCAGAACTCAAGATAACTCGCTCGACAACGACCTCGACACGGTGTCTTCAAAGCAGGCTCGACAACGACTTCGACCGCGTCATGTCCTCAATCGACCTCGACACGTCGCGCTTCTCGGTCGACCTCGACCGCACGTCTGATTCTCGATCTGGGTCCCACTGCTTTCACGTCCTCGGGTTCGCTCTCCCGTACACCTCGATTCGGAAATCACACGATCTCGGGAATCAGACTTCCTAAAACAAGCACAACTCAGTTCGATCTCTGGGTTCTAATAACACTTAGCACTCATCCCAAACTTAACCACAACCCAGAAAATATTAAAACTCAAGAACTTAAATATATATTTCCTCTAACATAAAGTTAGGGTTTTCGATCAAAAGTTCATGAAAAAGGTTATCTGATACTACAACAGATAAATCGACAACAACAACAACCAGAAGCAACAAACGAAAAACAAGAAATCGAAACAAACCAAAAAGGAAAGGTTTTTGAGCGCTGCCTACTGCAGAAAACAGAGAAAGAAATTTGTTTTACAAGCCCAAATAATCGGTTAGAAAGGTAGGTAATATCACGAAGAAGAAAACCCATCAATATGAGATGATTTGGAAGCATAAAAACTAGCTAAAATGGAAGGAAGAAATGGCGATAAACAGTAGCATGAAGGAAGAGAAAAATCTGTTCTTCATACCTCAGATGGTGGTCGAGATGGTGAGATATAGGTCGAGAAGATGATGAGGAACAAGATTGATGAAGAAAGTTTATGCAAAATCTCGATGGAACTCAAGGTTTCTCCGATGGAAGTTTTGGAGAGAAAGAAGAACTCAGAGCAGAAGGAAGGAAGAAGAAAGAAGAAAAGAGAAATGAGTGTTTGAGGGAACTGGTCGTGGTATACAGCTGGTGAGGGAAGGGCGTTATCGTAACTCCAGCTATGAGATGCCAATCCCATCAGTCAATCCACCCATCTAATCGCTACTCTCTCATGATTACCCTCTACTCTATCGGTCAAAGATCTAGACACAGCGACGACAACGGCAAGCCGACAATATAATTATTACAAACAATATAATAATAACGCTGAATAACGTTCGTAAGAATACGAGTTATCATCTCGACACGATGTCGACAAGGGTGCTCGTGCAAGCGCACAAGGCTCTAACACGAGTTCGTGCACGCGGCCTCCTCAGTTCGACATGCGACCTCCTCAGCTCGGTACGCGACTTCATCAGCTCGACACGCGATCTCAGCAGCTGATACACGCGATCTCCTCAGCTCAGCAAATGACCTCGGCACGCGATCTTGGCACGGGATCTCGACACAAGGTCTTGGTACGAGGTCTCGACACGAGATCTCGACGCGAGGTCTCGATCCGACGTCCTAATACGAGGTCGATCTCGTCCTCAGGTGTTACAGCGATCGTATCTCCAAGACATATGGCGCCGATTTTAAGTTAAAACCGCGGTCGTATGTAACGCGAGACATATGACCGCCTTCACGTCTGGAGACCCGCGACGAAGGAAGAAGCAGCAGCGGAGGAAAGACGTAACACCTGAGGACGAGATCGACCTCGTATTAGGACGTCGGATCGAGACCTCGCGTCGAGATCTCGTGTCGAGACCTCGTACCAAGACCTTGTGTCGAGATCCCGTGCCAAGATCGCGTGCCGAGGTCATTTGTCGAGCTGAGGAGACCGCGTGCACTAGCCGAAATGAGGAGGTCCGTGTCGGTGATGAAGTCGCTGCATCGAAATGAGGAGGTCGCATGTCGAACTGAGGAGGCCGCGTGCACGAACTCGTGTTAGAGCCTTGTGCGCTTGCACGAGCACCCTAGTCGACATCGTGTCGAGATGACACTCGTATTCTTTCGAACGTTATTCAGCGTTATTATTATATTGTTTGTAATAATTATATTGTCGGCTTGCTGTTCTCGTCGCTGTGTCTAGATCGTTGACCGACAGAGTAGAGGGTAATTATGAGAGAGGAACGATTAGATGGGTAGAATGATTGATGGGATTGGCATCTTATAGCTGGAGTTACGATAATACCCCTTCTCTCACCAGCTGTATACCACGATCGGTTCCCTCAGATACTCATTTCTCTTTTCTTCTTTCTTCTTCCTTCCTTCTGCTCTGAGTTCCTTGTTTTTCTCCAAAATTTCCATCAAAGAAACCTTGAGTTCCATCGAGACTCTGCACAAATTTTCTTCATCAATCTTGTTCATCATCATCTTCTCGACATATCTCACCATCTCGACCATCAATTGAGGTATGAAGAACAGATTTTTCTTTTCCTTCGTGCTACTGTTTAGCGCCGTTACTTCCTTCCATTTTAGCCAGTTTTATGCTTCCAAATCATGTCAAATTGATGGGTTTTCTTCTTCATGATATTACCTACCTTTCTAACCGATTATTTGGGCTTGTAAAACAAATTTTCTTCCTCTGATTTCTGCGTGAAGAGGCGCCAAAACCCTTCCATTTTGGTCCGTTTTGATTTCTTGTCTTAGGTCGTTGTACGTTGCTTCTTGTTGTTATTGTTGTCGATTTATCTGTTGTAGCATCAGATAACCTTTTTCATGAACTTTTGATCGAAAACCCTAACTTTGTGGTTAGGATTGGGATGAGAGCTAAGTGTTATTAGAACCGATAGATCGAACTGAGTTGTGCTTGTTTTAGGAAGTCTAATTCCCGAGATCGTGTGATTCCCGAATCGAGGTGTACGGGACAGCGAATCCAAGGACGTGGAAACAGCGGAATCCAGATCGAGAACTGTACGTGTCGAGGTCGACTGAGAAGCGTACGTGTCGAGGTCGATTGAGGACGGTACGTGTCGAAGTCGTTGTCGAGCTCATTTGAAGACAGCCGTGTCGAGGTCGTTGTCGAGCAGAGTTATCTTGGAGTTCGGTAAGGGCGCTTCACATTAATACTTTCATAGTATGCTAGCGTAAGGGCACTTCATATTCGACTTGTTTATGTTTTGTGCGTAAGGGCAGCTTTTAGACATTATTAAGACTTTATATGTTATTGTGAATGGATTTCCTTGATTTGTGTCGAGCTTGAAATGTTGTGATATGATTGGGTTTTTGCATGTATTTAATATGTGATTGAATATATGATGTGAATTGTGTATTGCATGTTGAATTGCGTTTCTTCATGTCGAGCTTGCTCTTTTTATTTGACATGCGGTTGAATATCTTGTGTTTAACTCTTTGAATATCGTATGCGGCGAATTGTTCATCGAGCGAGCGAGCTAGGTGAGTCGTATGACGTTTTTGAGCCGTGACCCGGATAACTAAGGGTGCTAGGTCCCCTTTGTTTACTGGAGATTGACTAGACGCCGCCACGCTATGGGACCCGAGTTGATTGTCCTAGGGAAGCGAGGATCCCAAGGCTTCGGCTGGACTTTCCGACATACGAGACGGCTGCGTGTGCATTCAAAAAATTGTCGAGTCGAGAGAAAATGTATTGCGAGTCAGGTCGAGTTAGAGTGAGATGGTCGAGTCACGTTGGTGAACATTATACTTTCGTTTGCTTATCTCTTTATGCCGCGGCTTATCTTGTATTGTTGAGAAGTTGACCTTTCCCGTGGTGCCTTCAATCCATGACTCGCTACCCAGGCGATGTCGAGGGTGCAGGAACTCGACAAACAGATGATGCCGAGGAGGAGCTCGACGAGGACGAGTGGCGACGACTGTACTTGTCGTGGATTGATTATGTTTGTTCGGCGTATTTCTTTTGATGACTTGTTTTCTTTTTTCTTTGTGTTCGGAGGTCGTGACCAGTTTGGGCCGGTTATGTTTGTTGCTGAGTAGTAAGCGGTTTACTTTTGGAGCACCCTGCGTGGGTGTTCACGGAGTACCCCAGTGGTATGATTGCTCTCTTGAAGTCGTCATACCTTAGGTGTATTTCTTTATACATTACTACTCGTACTTTGTATACATTATTATTTCGAGTGATATATATGCATGTATGTTTTATTAGAATTTAAGTCTTGTGGTCTTAGTTGCACCATGTTTCAAAAGTCAGAATTACTCGATGTGCACGAGTTGATTTTATAAAAAAATAGACCGTACTTTTAAAAGGCACAAGGGTACCGCTTTAAAACACATCTCATACAGTTTAGTTGAGCTCGGTGTGTTGAGCTCAGAACTCGAGCTCGGTATATTGAGCTCTCAGAGCGGTCCTAAACGGGTCGTTACATTGTTGGTATCAGAGCAGTTCGGTTCTGACCGAGCTGTGCATAGGAAAATTTGGACTGGTCACTGTGTCGGGATATATATATATATGGGTTGGGTACCTAATTGTATTATGTTGATTGCTGTTTGATTAAGTGAAGCACTTATTGCTTGAAAAATTGTTTGAACAAGCTTTCTTGATTGAAGCGGTGTGTTTTAACACATCCTTGTTGTGAGATTGACAGGGTTTTGAACTTTGTGGAATCTAATGCCACCTCGTCGGATACGATAAATGCAACCGAACGCCGACATGGAACGAGCAATTCAAGCTATGACCGAGATGGCGGCAGCCATGGCTCAACAATCACCGCCGCAGAACTCAACAGTTAACGCGATGGCTCAACAGACGGCAGCGTTAACTCGCAGAACTTGCAAAGAATAAAGAACGAAGCAGAGCGAAATGTCAAGCGAGAGGATTGGGCGACTTCGTGAAGCATGATCCACCGGTTCTATGGTGAGCCAAACCCAGATAAAGTCGATCTTTGGATGCAAGAGATCGAGAAGATCTTCGAGGCACTTCATTGCCCTGACAACGTGAAGGTCGACTATGCCACCTACTTCATCGCTAGGAGACGCAGAGTATTGGTGGAGGGAGTGAAGCAAACGTTTATAGCGGAACGTCGCGAGATGACCTGGGAGCTTTTTCGTGAAAGGTTCTGGACAAGTACTTCCCAGACATCGCACGAGCCGAGAAGGAGCAAGAGTTTCTTCAATTGCAGAAGCAGACGACAAAGGTCCGAGTATGCGCCAAGTTCGAGTCGCCATGAGGTATTTCACCCATTTCGTGATCGAAATGACCAAAGATGGTTGAGTGAGAGATTCCAACGGGGATTGAGATTCGACATTCAGAAGTCGATGGTGTCGCTGAGGATTCAAACCTCCAAGAGCTGATTGATCGATGTGTCGAGGTAGAAGGAGCAGCCACAAGAAGAAAACTGCTGGGCGACCGGTGAGACCCCAGTGCGGGCGTAGATTTGCACAGAAAGGGAAACAACTGCAGAGGAAGCCTTACGACCGACCTCAGGGGAACGACAACAGGGGACAATATCGTCCGATGACCCAGGTACCGAGAAGCGGAGGACAGACCAGTGTCGAGGTGACTTGTTTCCGTTGTGGAAAGACGGGACATTACGCCAATAACTGTACTCAGAGGGTGGAGGTGTGTTTCAACTGTAAGAAGCCAGGACATTTTGTCAAGGATTGTCCTACACCAAAAGCTGAACCGACTATGCTTGCGGCAAAGGCCAAAGGGAAGCGTCAGGTGGCTAAAGGCAGAGTTTTCTACATGAGTGGCGAGGAGGCAGAACGAGCTGAAGATCTTATCCAAGGTGAATGTGAGATAGAGGGTAAATCCTTATCTGTTCTCTTTGATTCGGGTGCAACCCATTCCTTTATTTCTTCTGATTGTGTGAACCATTTGAACTTCGACTGCGGATCGCTTTACTGCTCAAATTGGTAGTTACAACCCCACCGCTAAAACCTTAGTCACAAACACCGCATGTCTTAATTGTGTAGTGGTTATTCAGAGTAGAAAGTTTGTGGTCAATTTGGTTTGTTTGCCTCTTAAGGGCTTAGATGTCATCCTCGGGATGGATTGGTTGTCACACCACCATGTCTTCTTAGACTGTGCCCGTAAAACTGTAATTTTTCCAGACCTTGGAGTCTCCAATTATCTTTCTGCCGAACGTATTGGAGTTTCTTTGAAAGAAGGAACTAGGGAATACATGTATCTGGCTAGTTCAGAAGTTTTCCAGTAGATCGACGTGAAGAATGTACCAGTGGTGTGTGACTTTGAAGACGTTTTTCCCGAAGACGTGCCAGGGTTACCACCAGTGCAAGAGGTCGAGTTCTCCATCGACCTGATTCCAGGGACAGGACCGATCTCCAAAGCGCCATACAGGATGTCTCCTGCCGAGATGAAAGAGCTGAAGTCCCAGATCGAACACTTGGAGTCAAAGCAATTCATACGACCGAGCGTGTCACCGTGGGGAGCTCCAGTGTTGTTGGTTAAGAAGAAGGATGGACGATCAAGGCTGTGCGTGGACTATCGCGAGCTCAACAAGGTTACTGTGAAGAACCGTTATCCGTTACCACGTATTGACGACTTGATGGATCAACTTCGTGGAGCGGCGATCTTTTCCAAGATAGACTTGAAGTTGGGCTACCATCAGATTCGCGTGAAGGAGGAAGATGTTGCCAAAGCGACTTTTCCAGGACTAGATACGGTCCACTACGAGTACTTGGTGATGCCGCTTGGAGTGACGAATCGCGCCACCGTGTTTGGGACTACATGAACAGGATTTTCCATTCGTTCTTGGATCAGTTTGTTGTAGTGTTCATCGACGACATACTGATCTACTCGAGGAACCAAGAAGAGCACGAAGAACACTTATGTCGAGTACTGCAGATATTACGAGATAAGCAACTCTATGCCAACCTGTCGAAGTGTGAAGTTTGGCTCAAGAGGTGAATTTTCTTGGTCACGTGATTTCCAGAGAAGGATACCGTGGATCCAACTAAGATTGAGGCGGTGCTAGCGTGGGAACAGTAGAAGGCGGTTCACGAGATCGGGAGTTTTGTCGACTTAGCAGGATATTACCGAAGATTCATTGAAGGTTTCTCGAAGATTGTCGCGCTTCTTACACGATCGACGAGGAAGGATCAACCTTTTTCCCGACCGAGGAGTGTGAAGCCGCTTTAAAGGCGAAGGAGCTTTTGACGGCAGCGCTGTGCTGATTTTGCCTCAACCCGAAGAGCCTTTCGAGGTGTATTGTGATGCGTCACACCAGGGATTGGGATGCGTGCTGATGCAACATCGGAAGGTGGTCGCGTATGCTTCAAGACAGCTTAAGATTCACGAGAGGAACTACCCTACTCATGACTTGGAGCTGGCAGCAGTAGTTTTTGCGTTGAAGATGTGGAGGCACTACCTTTATGGGAGCACTCTTACTATTTTCAGCGATCATAAGAGCTTGAAGTATCTGTTCGACCAGAAAGAGCTCAACATGCGTCAGCGTAGATGGACGGAATTTCTCAAGGACTACGACTTTACGTTGGAATACCATCCCGGTAAGGCTAACGTAGTAGCAGATGCATTGAGCAGAAAGAGCGTTTTAACCTCGGCGATGATGATCAAGGAGTTGGAGATGCTCGAGAAGTTCCGAGACTTGAAGTTGAGTGTCGAAGTTTCACCGGGGAAGCTGAGATTTGGTATGCTTACCATTTCTAACAGATTGTTGGACGAGATCCGAGACCAGCAAGTTCATGACGAGCTTCTGCAAGAGAAGATTCAGTTGATAGCGCAAGGGAAGGCGACAAAATTCCAAGTCGGAACGGACGACATCTTAAGGTGCAATGGCCGAGTATGTGTACCTAACGTATCCGAGCTGAGAAAGTTGATACTCGACGAAGCGCATAAGAGCAACTTTAGTATTCATCCAGGAGTTACGAAGATGTATCAAGACTTGAAGAAGCATTTTTGGTGGTCCGGAATGAAGAAGCAAGTGGCCGAGTACGTAGCTTCGTGTTTAACGTGTCAGAAAGCGAAGGTGGAGCACCAACGACCTGCGGGAATGCTACAATCGCTTGACGTACCATTATGGAAATGGGATAGTATTTCCATGGATTTCGTTGTAGGTTTGCCGAAGACGCAGAAGAAGAATGATTCGATTTGGGTGATCGTCGACCGATTGACCAAATCTGCTCATTTCTTACCAGTGAGGTCGACATACAACGTGGAAAAGCTAACCGAGATCTACATCGCGGAGATAGTACGACTTCATGGAATACCCTCTTCGATCGTGTCGGACCGAGATCCGAAGTTCACATCTCATTTTTGGAGGGAATTGCAAGGAGCGATGGGAACCGAGCTCAGGCTTAGCTAAGCATATCATCCTCGTGATCGACGGCCGACCGAGAGAACGCTCCAATCGCTTGAAGATTTGTTGCGAGCTTGTACGTTAGATCATCGAGGAAGTTGGGACGACGCCTTACCATTGGTGGAGTTCACCTACAATAACAGTTTCCATGCGAGTATTGGAATGGCACCTTTTGAAGCAATCAGATGGGCGGAAATGTCGACGCCTCTTTGTTGGTACCAGGACGGCGAGCGAACCGTCAGAGGACCAGCTATGATCCAGCAGACTACCGAGAAGATCCGTTTGATCGGAGATAGGATGCGAACGCCTCAAAGTCGCATGTAAGAGTTATGCAGACCAACGACGTCGACCACTCGAGTTCGAGGAAGGAGAACATGTATTTCTTAAAGTCACCCCCACTACTGGAGTTGGTCGAGCGATCAAATCCAAGAAACTTACCCCTAAATTTATTGGACCTTATCAGATTCTTCGTCGTGTCGGTCCAGTGGCATATCAGATTGCCCTGCCACCATTCTTGTCGGACATCCACGACGTCTTCCACGTCTCACAATTGCGGAAGTATATTTCCGACCCCTCTCATGTCATCGAACCGGATGTGATTCAACTGAAGGACGACCTATCTTTTGAAGCATCACCAGCAAGGATCGTTGATCGGAAAAGCCAAAGCGATTCGCGGAACAAAGAAATTCAACTTATCAAAGTTGTGTGGGATCGAGAAGGCGGGAGATGCGACTTGGGAGCTGGAGGAGAAGATGAAGACTCAGCACTGAACTTTTCCGAGGTAAGAATCTTATTTGCAATTTCGAGGACGAAATTTTTTAGAAGGAGAGATTGTAACACCCGAGGACGAGATCGACCTCAGATTAGGGCGTCGGATCGAGACCTCGCGTCGAGATCTCGTGTCGAGACCTCGCACTCAAGACCTTGTGTCGAGATCCCGTGCCAAGATCGCTGCAGAGGTCATTTGCCGAAATGAGGAGACCGCGTGCACTAGCCGAAATGAGGAGGTCGGTGTCGGTGATGAAGTCGCTGCATCGAGCCGAGGAGGTCGCATGTCGAATCGAGGAGGCCGCGTGCGCGAACTCGTGTTAGAGCCTTGCGCTTGCACGAGCACCTAGTCGACATCGTGGTCGAGATGACACTCGTATTCTTTCAACGTTATTCGGCGTTATTATTATATTGTTTGTAATAATTATATTGTCGGGCTTCTTTGTTCGCCGTGTGTCTAGATCGTTGACCAAGCGAGTAGAGGGTAATTATGAGAGAGGAACGATTAGATGGGTAGAATGATTGATGGGATTGGCATCTTATAGCTGGAGTTACGATAATACCCCTTCTCTCACCACCGTATACCACGATCGGTTCCTTCGGATACTCATTTCTCTTTTCTTCTTTCTTCTTCCTTCCTTCTGCTCTGAGTTCCTTGTTTTTCTCCAAAATTTCCATCGAAGAAACCTTGAGTTCCATCGAGACTCTGCACAAATTTTCTTCATCAATCTTGTTCATCATCATCTTCTCGACATATCTCACCATCTCGACCATCAATTGAGGTATGAAGAACAGATTTTTCTTTTCCTTCGTGCTACTGTTTAGCGCCGTTTCTTCCTTCCATTTTAGCCAGTTTTATGCTTCCAAATCATGTCAAATTGATGGGTTTTCTTCTTCATGATATTACCTACCTTTCTAACCGATTATTTGGGCTTGTAAAACAAATTTTCTTCCTCTGATTTCTGCAGTAGGCAGCGCTCAAAACCCTTCCTTTTTGGTCCGTTTTGATTTCTTGTCTTAGGTCGTTGTACGTTGCTTCTTGTTGTTGTTGTTGTCGATTTATCTGTTGTAGCATCAGATAACCTTTTTCATGAACTTTTGATCGAAAACCCTAACTTTGTGGTTAGGATTGGGATGAGAGCTAAGTGTTATTAGAATCGATAGATCGAACTGAGTTGTGCTTGTTTTAGGAAGTCTGATTCCCGAGATCGTGTGATTCCCGAATCGAGGTGTACGGGAAAGCGAATCCAAGGACGTGGAAGCAGCGGAATCCAGATCGAGAACTGTATGTGTCGAGGTCGACTGAGAAGCGTACGTGTCGAGGTCGATTGAGGACGGTACGTGTCGAAGTCGTTGTCGTGCTCATTTGAAGACAGCCGTGTCGAGGTCGTTGTCGAGCAGAGTTATCTTGGAGTTCGGTAAGGGCGCTTCACATTAATACTTTCATAGTATGCTAGCGTAAGGGCACTTCATATTCGACTTGTTTATGTTTTGTGCGTAAGGGCAGCTTTTAGACATTATTAAGACTTTATTTTATATGTTATTGTGAATGGATTTCCTTGATTTGTGTCGAGCTTGAAATGTTGTGATATGATTGGATTTTTGCATGTATTTAATATGTGATTGAATATATGCTGTGAATTGTGTATTGCATGTTGAATTGCGTTTCTTCATGTCGAGCTTGCTCTTTTTATTTGACATGCGGTTGAATATCTTGTGTTTAACTCTTTGAATATCGTATGCGGCGAATTGTTCATCGAGTGAGCGAGCTAGGTGAGTCGTATGACGTTTTTGAGCCGTGACCCGGATAACTAAGGGTGCTAGGTCCCCTTTTGTTTACGGGAGATTGACTAGATGTCGCCACGCTATGGGACCTGAGTTGACTGTCCTAGGGAGAACGAGGATCCCAAGGCTTCGGCTGGACTTTCCGACATACGGTACGGCGTGTGCATTCCGGAAAAATTGTCGAGTCGAGAGAAAATGGATTGCGAGTTGTGTCGAGTTAGAGTGAGATGGTCGAGTCACGTTGGTGAACGTTATACTTTGCTGTTTGCTTATCTCTTTATGTCGTGCTTATCTTGTATTGTTGAGAAGTTGACCCTTTCCCGTGGTGCCTTCAATCCATGACGGTTACCCAGGCGATGTCGAGGGTGCAGGGAACTCGACAGCAGATGATGCCGAGGAGGAGCTCGACGAGGACCAGGGCGACGACCTGTACTTGTCGTGATTGATTATGTTTGTTCGACGTATTTCTTTTGATGACTGTACTTGTTTTTCTTTTGTGTTCGGAGGTCGTGACCAGTTTGGGCCGGTTATGTTTGTTGCTACAGGGTAGACTGGCGGTTTACTTTTGGAGCAGCCCCCTGCGTGGGTGTCTGCCGGGAGTACCCCCAGGGTATGATTGCTCTCTTGAAGTCGTCATACCTTAGGTGTATTTCTTTATACATTACTACTCTGTACTTTGTATACATTATTATTTCGAGTGATATATATGCATGTATGTTTTATTAGAATTTAAGTCTTGTGTCTTAGTTGCACCATGTTTCGAAAAGCTGTAATTACTCTGATGTGCACGAGTTGATTTTATAAAAAAAAAATAGACCGTACTTTTTAAAAGGCACAAGGGTACTGTTTTAAAACACATCTCATACAGGTTTAGTTGAGCTCGGTGTGTTGAGCTCGGTAACTCGAGCTCGGTATATTGAGCTCGGTAGCGGTCCGGAAACGGGTCGTTACATTGTTGGTATCAGAGGCTTGATTCGACCGAGCTGTGCATAGGAAAATTTGGACTGGTCACTGTGTCGGGATATATATATGGGTTGGGTACCTAATTGTATTATGTTGATTGCTGTTTGATTAAGTGAAGCACTTATTGCTTGAAAAATTGTTTGAACTGTTTCTTGATTGAAGCAGTGTGTTTTAACACATCCTTGTTGTGAGATTCTGACAGGGTTTTGAACTTTGTGGAATCTAATGCCACCTCGTCGGGATACGACAGCTGCAACCGAGAACGTCGACATGGAACGAGCAATTCAAGCTATGACCGAGATGGCGGCAGCCATGGCTCAACAATCACCGGCAGAACTCAACAGGCTAACGCGATGGCTCAACAGACGGCGGCGTTAACTCAGCCAGAACTTGCAAAGAACAAAGAACGAGCAGAACGAAATGCTGAAGCGAGAGGATTGGCAGACTTCAGGAAGCATGATCCACCGAAGTTCTATGGTGAGCCAAACCCAGATAAAGCTGATCTTTGGATGCAAGAGATCGAGAAGATCTTCGAGGCACTTCATTGCCCGGACAACGTGAAGGTCGACTATGCCACCTACTTACTGCTAGGAGACGCAGAGTATTGGTGGAGGGGAGTGAAGCAAACGTTTATAGCGGAACGTCGCGAGATGACCTGGGAGCTTTTTCGTGAAAGGTTCTTGGACAAGTACTTCCCAGATACTGCACGAGCCGAGAAGGAGCAAGAGTTTCGTCAATTGCAGCAAGGCGGTACGACAGTGTCCGAGTGTGCGGCCAAGTTCGAGTCGCTTGTGAGGTATTTCAGTCCATTTCGTGATCGAGCTGACCAAAGATGGTTGAGTGAGAGATTCCAACGGGGATTGAGATTCGACATTCAGAAGTCAGTGGTGTCGTTGAGGATTCGAAACCTCCAAGAGCTGATTGATCGATGTGTCGAGGTAGAAGGAGTAAGAAGCCACAAGAAGAAAACTGTTGTAGGCGGACCAATGAGACCCCAGAGTGCGGGGCAGAGATTTGCACAGAAAGGGAAACAACTGCAGAGGAAGCCTTACGACCGACCTCAGGGGAACGACAACAGGGGACAGTATCGTCCGATGACCCAGGTACCGAGAAGCGGAGGACAGACCAGTGTCGAGGTGACTTGTTTCCGTTGTGGAAAGACGGGACATTACGCCAATAACTGTACTCAGAGGGTGGAGGTGTGTTTCAACTGTAAGAAGCCAGGACATTTTGTCAAGGATTGTCCTACACCTAAAGCTGAACCGACTATGCTTGCGGCAAAGGCCAAAGGGAAGCGTCAGGTGGCTAAAGGCAGAGTTTTCTGCATGAGTGGCGAGGAGGCAGAACGAGCTGAAGATCTTATCCAAGGTGAATGTGAGATAGAGGGTAAATCCTTATCTGTTCTCTTTGATTCGGGTGCAACCCATTCCTTTATTTCTTCTAATTGTGTGAACCATTTGAACTTGACTGTGACTGCTTTACCGTTCAAATTGGTAGTTACAACCCCAGCTGCTAAAACCTTAGTCACAAACACTGCATGTCTTAATTGTGTAGTGGTTATTCAGAGTAGAAAGTTTGTGGTCAATTTGGTTTGTTTGCCTCTTAAGGGCTTAGATGTCATCCTCGGGATGGATTGGTTGTCACACCACCATGTCCTCTTGGACTGTGCCCGTAAAACTGTAATTTTTCCAGACCTTGGAGTCTCCAATTATCTTTCTGCTGAACGTATTGGAGTTTCTTTGAAAGAAGGAACTAGGGAATACATGTATCTGGCTAGTTCAGAAGTTTTCCAGCAGATCGAAGTGAAGAATGTACCAGTGGTGTGTGACTTTGAAGACGTTTTCGAAGACGCGTGCCAGGGTTACCACCGGTGCAAGAGGTCGAAGTTCTCCATCGACTGATTCCAGGACAGGACCGATCTCCAAAGCGCCATACGGGATGTCTCCACGAGATGAAAGAGTGAAGTCCCAGATCGAACACTTGGAGTCAAAGAAATTCATACGACCGAGCGTGTCACCGTGGGGAGCTCGGTGTTGTTGGTTAAGAAAAAGGATGGACGATCAAGGTGTGCGTGGACTATCGCGAGCTCAACAAGGTTCTTGTGAAGAACCGTTATCCGTTACCACGTATTGACGACTTGATGGATCAACTTCGTGGAGCGGCGATCTTTTCCAAGATAGACTTGAAGTCGGGCTACCATCAGATTCGCGTGAAGGAGGAAGATGTTGCCAAAACAGCTTTCAGGACTAGATACGGTCACTACGAGTACTTGGTGATGCCGTTTGGAGTGACGAATGCGCCAGCTGTGTTTATGGACTACATGAACAGGATTTTCCATTCGTTCTTGGATCAGTTTGTTGTAGTGTTCATCGACGACATACTGATCTACTCGAGGAACCGAGAAGAGCACGAAGAACACTTATTAAGAGCACGCACATATTCCACCGCCTTCTCTTGAGGCCGAAGACCGGGATCGTAATTGCGGAACACCCTCTTTTCCAAATCAAAAGGGCAACGTTAGAATAAGCGAAAGATGATAAATTTAATTGAATTCAGAAGATTGAAGAGCGTCAACGATAAAGGGTCGTGTGGATTGAGAATCACCTGAAGGTCTTGGCTTCGTTCTCGGGTGAACTCATCCACAGAGCGTGATATAACTTTGACCTTCATTTTCTGTAGAAAGAGCAAACTCTGTTTCGCTTCTTCAACAGCCAAATTCAGAGCGATGTTGCTAAAATGCGAGTCAACGCAGAAGATCGCACGGCCCTACGAAGTTTTCACCCCCGAGCGAAGTTGACTCTGTTATAGGATCGCCGGCCTGTAGAATCGCCAGTAGTATCGTGGTTCCGCCGACAAATCGTAGGATCGTCGTCACTCTCTCTGCAACCTCGCCGCTCTCTACAGTTCCTAGGGTAGACACTTGAGGAACCAAGCTTGTGTTAGTGGGCCGGATCCCAAACACAACAACAGCCCAAGCGGTTAAAAACCCAATTGACTAGGTGTCGTTTGTTTTAGATTTTAGAATCCTGTTTGGACCCTAAAATCAATTCTGGCATTTTTTTTAGTTACTATTTATGTGTTAGTTTTAGATTTTAGCAAATTTCAGAATCTTGTTTGTACTTTAGAATCAATTCTAGCAGAATCTACAACATCCAAGTTTTTCCGTTCAGAATAATTGATTCTAGATATGGGACCCACAAAATATTTCATATTTACACTTCAAAAGTGATTCTACTTTGTCAACCAAACATAAATCAATTTTTTTGAACTCACTTTTAAACTACCATTATCAAACACAAATCAATTTTTTTTAAACTCAATTTTTTTAAAATCAATTTTTTTAAACAAGATTCTTCACAATCTATTTTACCATAATCTAAAACAAACGGACCCTAGATCGATTCATTTCTAAATAAATTGAGATATTTTCAGTTGTGTCAAGGCACACTGTTATTTATACGTTTGTTACAAATTTTGTTTACAGTTTTTTGACTCATCACATTGTTATCACTGTGCATTATGCATCCTACAGATGCCACATGATGCTAAATATTAGGATCTATATATCACTAGTGCGAAATACACCTAAAACACATATTTATAACGCCGGTTTTGGGGATAACCGGCGTAACATATAACGCGGTGGTATTTTTGAAATAAAATGATGAAATTGGGAGATCTATGGCGCCGGTTTTAGGATAAAACCGCGGTCGTATGTAAAGCGATACCTATGGCGCCGGTTTTAGGGTAAAACCGCGGTCGTATCTCCAAGACATATGGCGCCGATTCTAAGTTAAAACCGCGGTCGTATGTAACGCGAGACATATGGCGCCGGTTTTACCCTAAAACCGGCGCCATATGTTTAAAAATATTGTGAGACTTATGGCGCCGGTTTTAAGTAAAAACCTCGGTTGTATGTAATGCGATACCTATGGCGCCGGTTTTAGGGTAAAACCGCGGTCGTATCTCCAACACCTATGGCGCCGGTTTTAAGTTAAAACCGCGGTCGTATGTAACGCGAGACATATGACCGCCTTTGTAACGACCCGTTTCCGGACCGCTACCGAGCTCAATATACCGAGCTCGAGTTACCGAGCTCAACACACCAAGCTCAACATAAACCTATATGAGATGTGTTTTAAAAACAAAACTCTTGTGCCTTTTAAAAATACGATATATATTTTTTTTTTCTTTTTTAAAACCGACTCGTGCACATCAGAGTAATTACAGCTTTTCGAAACATGGTGCAACTAAGACACAAGACTTAAATTCTAATAAAACATACATGCATAACATACATATATATATCACTCGAAATAATAATGTATACAAAATACAGAGTAGCAAATGTGTAAAGAAAATACACCTAAGATGCAGCGACTTCAAAAGAGTAATCATACCTGGGGAGTACTTGGCAGACTCCCACGCAGGGCTGCTCCAAAAGTAAGACCACGATCTGCCACGAAACAACAAAACAACACCGCCAAACTGGTCACGACATACTACTCCAAAAGAAAACAAGGTGCGGTCCTCGGAAAAACAAACATCCAACAAACAAACAATCACGACGGATAGAGGTCGCCACTAGGTCCTCGCCGAGTTCCTCCTAAGATCGTCTTCATCGCCGAGTTACCTGCGCCTTGACATCGCCTGGGTAACCGTCATGGATTGAAGGCACCACGGAAAGTGGTCAACTTCTCAACAATTCAAGATAAGCTCGACATAAAAATATAAGCAAACAAAGAAAGTATAACATTCACCGACGTGACTCGACCATCTCACTCTAACTCGACACAACTCGCAAATCCATTTTCTCTCGACTCGACAATTTTTCGGAATGCACACGCCGCATCAGTATGTCGGAAAGTCAGCGAAGCCTTGGGATCCTCGCTCTCCCTAGGGCGATCGACTCGAGTCCCATAAGCGTGGCGGCGTCTAGTCAATCTCCGTAAACAAAGGGACCTAGCACCTCGCTTATCCGGGTCACGGCTCAAAACGCGTCATACGACTCACCTAGCTCCCTCACTCGATGAACAATTCGCCGCATACGATATTCAAAGAGTTAAACACAATATATTCAACCGCATGTCAAATACAAAGAGCAAGCTCGACATGAAGAAACGCAATTCAACATGCAATACACAATTCACGACATATATTCAATCACATATTAAATACATGCAAAAACTCAATCATATCACAACATTTCATGCTCGACACAGATCAAGAAATCCATACACAATAACATAACCACGTAGAATATGAAATGCCCTTACGCTAGCATACTACGAAAGTATTAATGTGAAGCGCCCTTACCGAACTCCAAGTTAATCTTTGCCGACAACGACCGACACGGTGTCTTCAAAGAGCTCGACAACGACTTCTCTTACTCGATCTCGACACGGCTGTCTTCAACGAGCTCGACAACGACTTCGACACGTACCGTCCTCAATCGACCTCGACACGTACGCTTCTCAGTCGACCTCGACACGTACAGTTCTCGATCTGGATTCCGCTGCTTCCACGTCCTTGGATTCGCTTTCCCGTACACCTTGATTCGGAAATCACTCGATCTCGGGAATCAGACTTCCTAAAACAAACACAACTCAGATCGATCTATGGGTTCTAATACACTTAGCTCTCTCTTCCCAAACTCAACCACAACCCAGAAAAATATAAAACTCAAGAACTGAAATATATTTTTCCTCTAACACAAAGTTAGGGATTTCGATCAAAATTTCATGAAAAAGTTATCTGATGCTTCAACAGATAGATCGACAACAACAATAACCAGAAGCAACGAATGAAAAACAAGAAATCGAAACGAACCAAAAATGGAGTTTTACGGGCGCCGATTGCAGAAATCAGAGAAAGAAATTTGTTTTACAAGCCCAATTAATCGGTTAGAAAGATAGGTAATATTGTGAAGAAGAAAACCCACCAGTTTGACATGATTTGGAAGCATAAAACTGGCTAAAAATGAAAGAAGAAATAGCGCTAAACAGTAGCACAGATAAAAAAGAAAAATCTGTTCTTCATACCTCAATGGTGATGGTCGAGCAGGCGAGATATGTCGAGAAGATGATGATGAATAAGATTGATGAAGAAAGCTTGTGCAGAATCTCGATGGAACTCACGGTTTCGTCGATGGAAGTTTTTGAAGAAAATAACGAAACACAGAGCAGAAGGAAGGAAGAAGAAAGAAGAAAAGAGAAAGAATGAGTGTGAGGGAATCGGTCGTGGTATACAGCTGGTGAGAAAGGGGTATAAACGTAACTCCAGCTATAAGATGCCAATCCCATCAATCATCTACCCGTTTAATCGTTCCTCTCATAATTACCTCTACTTTGTCGGTCAACGGTCTAAACACGCCGACGAGCGGTCAAGCCGACAATATAATTATTACAAACAATATAATAATAGCGTGAATAACGCTCGAAAGAATACGAGGTATCATCTCGACACGATGTCGACAAGGGTGCTCGTGCAAGCGCACAAGGTTCTAACACGAGTTCGTGAACGCGGCCTCCTCGGCTCGACATGCGCCCTCATCACTCGATGACGCGACTTCATCAACTTCGACACGCGACCTCCTCACCGGCTTGCGTGCACGTGGTCTCATCAGCTCGACAAATGATCTCGGCAAACGATCTAGTCACGGGATCTCGACACAAGGTCTTGGTCGAGGTCTCGATACGTCGTCCTAATACGATGTCGATCTCGTCCTCAGGTGTTACAGCCTTCACGTCTGGAGACCCGCGACGAAGGAAGAAGCAGCAGCGGAGGAAAGACAGGCCAAGCAAGAGGTCGGTGCAAGAGGTCGGTGCAGCCTTGATGCCAAGCAAGAGGTCGGTGCAAGAGGTCGGTGCAGCCTTGATGCCACGAAGCAAGAGGTCGGTGCAGCATTGATGTGAGAGTGACCACGAAGCAAGAGGTCGGTGCAGCCTTGATGCCATGAAGCAAGAGGTCGGTGCAGCCTTGATGCGAGAGAGACCACGAAGCAAGAGGTCGGTCCCGCGACGAAGGAAGAAGCAGCAGCGGAGACAGGCCAAGCAAGAGGTCGGTGCAAGAGGTCGGTGCAGCCTTGATGCCACGAAGCAAGAGGTCGGTGCAGCCTTGATGCGAGAGAGACCACGAAGCAAGAGGTCGGTGCAGCCTTGATGCGATCTCAACCCATTACCATTACCATTAAAATTCAAGTTTATTTCCAAATAACCTTTTAAATCATTCCAGAACTATCAAAAATCCATCACATGGCAAACCAAATTACCTCTCTTCTCTTCCAAACTTTTCCATTCTCAAACTAAGAGCACAACACTATAATTAAACCATTACTTCCTATAGTTATAAAAGAAATTGGAAGATGATTAAATAAGGAAAGTTGAAGTACCTCCATCCATTGAACCGGAGAATATCTCTTTCAACTGACTAGGGTTCTTAGCCATACACGAAATAGAGTCTATATGTCCATCCATCGCTCCTATAAACGGTCTTGCAAAAATCTAAATTCTCAAAAAAAAATCGGGGTAGCAGATAAACCGCACAACCAATAAAAGCTATTCACTATCAAAAAAAAAAAGGGGAAAATATGACCTTGTCGAACTTCAACGCATTAAGAGCACGCACATATTCCACCGCTTTCTTGAGTAGAAGGCAGGGATCGTAGTGCGGAACACCCTCTTTTCCAAATCAAAAGGGCAACGTTAGAATAAGCGAAAGATGATAAATTTAATTGAATTGAGAAGATTGAAGAGCGTCAACGATAAAGGGTCGTGTGGATTGAGAATCACCTGAAGGTCTTGGCTTCGTTCTCGGGTGAACTCATCCACAGAGCGTGATATAACTTTGACCTTCATTTTACGTAGAAAGAGCAAACTCTGTTTCGCTTCTTCAAGCGCCAAATTCAGGAGCAGTGTTGCTAAAATGCGAGTCAACGCGTAAGATCGTCTGCGGTCCTCTGATTTTTCACCACCTGAGCGAAGTTGACTCTGTTATAGGATCGCCGACTGTAGAATCATTTGTAGTATCGTGGTTCCGCCGACAAATCGTAGGATCGTCGTCACTCTCTCTCTGCAACCTCGATCGCTCTCTACGGTTCCTAGGGTAGACACTTGAGGAACCAAGCTTGTGTTAGTGGGCGGATCCGCAAACACAACAACAGGCCAGCGGGTTAAAAAACCCAATTGACTAGGTCTTTGTTTGTTTTAGATTTTAGAATCTGTTTGGACCCTAAAATCAATTGCAGCATTTTTTTAGTTACTATTTATGTGTTAGTTTTAGATTTTAGCAAATTCCAGAATCTTGTTTGTACTTTAGAATCAATTCTAGTAGAATCTACAACATCCAAGTTTTTCAGATTGAATAATTGATTCAAGATATGGGACCCACAAACTATTTCATATTTACACTTCAAAAGTGATTCTACTTTGTCAACCAAACATAAATCAATTTTTTTGAACTCACTTTTAAACTACCATTATCAAACACAAATCAATTTTTTTTAAACTCAATTTTTTTAAAATCAATTTTTTTAAACAAGATTCTTCACAATCTATTTTACCGTAATCTAAAACAAGCGGACCCTAGATCGATTCATTTCTAAATAAATTGAGATATTTTCAGTTGTGTCAAGGCACCTTTATTATTTATACGTTTGTTACAAATTTTGTTTACGATTTTTGACTCATCACATTGTTATCACTGTGCATTATGCATCCCATGATGCCACATGATGCTAAATATTAGGATCTATATATGACTAGTCTGAAATACGCCTAAAACACATATTTATAACGCCGGTTTTGGGGATAACCGGCGTAACATATAACGTGGTGGCATTTTTGAAATAAAATGATGAAATTGGGAGATCTATGGCGCCGGTTTTAGGATAAAACCGCGGTCGTATGTAAAGCGATACCTATGGCGCCGGTTTTAGGGTAAAACCGCGGTCGTATCTCCAAGACATATGGCGCCGATTCTAAGTTAAAACCGCGGTCGTATGTAACGCGAGACATATGGCGCCGGTTTTCCCCTAAAACCTGCGCCATATGTTTAAAAATATTGTGAGACTTATGGCGCCGGTTTTAAGTAAAAACCTCGGTTGTATGTAATGCGATACCTATGGCGCGGTTTAGGGTAAAACCGCGGTCGTATCTCCAACACCTATGGCGCGGTTTTAAGTTAAAACGCGGTCGTATGTAACGCGAGACATATGACCGCCTTCACGTCTGGAGACCCGCGGCGAAGGAAGAAGCGGCGGCGGAGGAAAGACGAGGCCAAGCAAGAGGTCGGTGCAAGAGGTCGGTGCGGCCTTGATGCCCGCGAAGCAAGAGGTCGGTGCAGCCTTGATGCGAGAGAGACCACGAAGCAAGAGGTCGGTGCAGCCTTGATGCCATGAAGCAAGAGTCGGTGCAGCCTTGATGCGAGAGAGACCCGCGAAGCAAGAGGTCGATCCGCTGACGAAGGAAGAAGCGGCGGAGACAGGCCAAGCAAGAGGTCGGTGCAAGAGGTCGGTGCAGCCTTGATGCCACGAAGCAAGAGGTCGGTGCAGCCTTGATGCGAGAGAGACCACGAAGCAAGAGGTCGGTGCAGCCTTGATGCGATCTCAACCCATTCCCATTACCATTAAAATTCAAGTTTATTTCCAAATAACCTTTTAAATCATTCCAGAACTATCAAAAATCCATCACATGGCAAACCAAATTACCGCCTCTTCTCTTCCAAACTTTTCCATTCTCAAACTAAGAGCACAACACTATAATTAAACCATTAATTCCTATAGTTATAAAAGAAATTGGAAGATGATTAAATAAGGAAAGTTGAAGTACCTCCATTCATTGAACTGGAGAATATCTCTTTCAACTGACTAGGGTTCTTAGCCATACACGAAATAGAGTCTATATGTCCATCCATCGCTCCTATAAACGGTCTTGCAAAAATCTAAATTCTCAAAAAAAAAAATAAATAAATCAGGGTATGAGATAACCGCCTGACCAATAAAAGCTATTCACTATCAAAAAAACAAAAAGGGGAAAATATGACCTTGTCCAACTTCACTTTGCATTAAGAGCACGCACATATTCCACCGCCTTCTCTTGAGGTAGAAGGCAGGGATCGTAATTGCGGAACACCCTCTTTTCCAAATCAAAATGGCAACGTTAGAATAAGCGAAAGATGATAAATTTAATTGAATTGAGAAGATTGAAGAGCGTCAGCGATAAAGGGTCGTGTGGATTGAGAATCACCTGAAGGTCTTGGCCGTTCTCGGGTGAACTCATCCACAGAGCGTGATATAACTTTGACCTTCATTTTACGTAGAAAGAGCAAACTCTGTTTCGCTTCTTCAACTGCCAAATTCAGGAGCTTGATGTTGCTAAAATGCGAGTCAACGCGTAAGATAAATGACGGTCCTCACGAAGTTTTCACCACCTGAGCGAGTTGACTCTGTTATAGGATCGCCGGCTGTAGAATCATTTGTAGTATCGTGGTTCCGGCACGACAAATCGTAGGATCGTCGTCACTCTCTCTGCAACCTCATTCGCTCTCTACGGTTCCTAGGGTAGACACTTGAGGAACCAAGCTTGTGTTAGTGGGCCGGATCCGGCAAACACAACAACAGGCCCAAGCGGGTTAAAAAAACCCAAATGACTAGGTCTTTGTTTGTTTTAGATTTTAGAATCCTGTTTGGACCCTAAAATCAATTCTGGCATTTTTTTAGTTACTATTTATGTGTTAGTTTTAGATTTTAGCAAATTCCAGAATCTTGTTTGTACTTTAGAATCAATTCTAGTAGAATCTACAACATCCAAGTTTTTCCGTTCAGAATAATTGATTCTAGATATGGGACCCACAAAATATTTCATATTTACACTTCAAAAGTGATTCTACTTTGTCAACCAAACATAAATCAATTTTTTTGAACTCACTTTTAAACTACCATTATCAAACACAAATCAATTTTTTTAAACTCAATTTTTTAAAATCAATTTTTAAACAAGATTCTTCACAATCTATTTTACGAGAATCTAAAACAAGCGGACCCTAGATCGATTCATTTCTAAATAAATTGAGATATTTTGATTGTGTCAAGGCACCTTTATTATTTATACGTTTGTTACAAATTTTGTTCTGATTTTTGACTCATCACATTGTTATCACTTGTGCATTATGCATCCTACAGATGCCACATGATGCTAAATATTAGGATCTATATATCACTAGTGCGAAATACACCTAAAACACATATTTATAACGCCGGTTTGGGGATAACAGCGTAACATATAACGCAGGTGGCATTTTTGAAATAAAATGATGAAATTGGGAGATCTATGGCGCCGGTTTAGGATAAACCGCGATCGTATGTAGCGATACCTATGGCGCGGTTTTAGGGTAAACCGCGGTCGTATCTCCAAGACATATGGCGCCGATTCTAAGTTAAAACCGCGGTCGTATGTAACGCTTGAGACATATGGCGCCGGTTTTACCCTAAAGCGGCGCCATATGTTTAAAAATATTGTGAGACTTATGGCGCCGGTTTTAAGTAAAAACCTCGGTTGTATGTAATGCGATACCTACGGCGCCGGTTTTAGGGTAAAACCGCGGTCGTATCTCCAACACCTATGGCGCCGATTTAAGTTAAAACCGCGGTCGTATGTAACGCGAGACATATGACCGCCTTCACGTCTGGAGACCCGCGACGAAGGAAGAAGCAGCAGCGGAGGAAAGACAGGCCAAGCAAGAGGTCGGTGCAAGAGGTCGGTGCAGCCTTGATGCCACGAAGCAAGAGGTCGGTGCAGCCTTGATGCGAGAGAGACCACGAAGCAAGAGGTCGGTGCAGCCTTGATGCCATGAAGCAAGAGGTCGGTGCAGCCTTGATGCGAGAGAGACCACGAAGCAAGAGGTCGGTCCTGCGACGAAGGAAGAAGCGGCGTGAGGCGAGGCCAAGCAAGAGGTCGGTGCAAGAGGTCGGTGCGGCCTTGATGCCACGCAAGCAGAAGTCGGTGCAGCCTTGATGCGAGAGAGACCACGAAGCAAGAGGTCGGTGCAGCCTTGATGCGATCTCAACCCATTACCATTACCATTAAAATTCAAGTTTATTTCCAAATAACCTTTTAAATCATTCCAGAACTATCAAAAATCCATCACATGGCAAACCAAATTACCGCCTCTTCTCTTCCAAACTTTTCCATTCTCAAACTAAGAGCACAACACTATAATTAAACCATTACTTCCTATAGTTATAAAAGAAATTGGAAGATGATTAAATAAGGAAAGTTGAAGTACCTCCATCCATTGAGCAGGAGAATATCTCTTTCAATGACTAGGGTTCTTAGCCATACACGAAATAGAGTCTATATGTCCATCCATCGCTCCTATAAGCGGTCTTGCAAAAATCTAAATTCTCAAAAAATAAAAATAAATCAGGGTGAGGATAAGCGCACAACCAATAAAAGCTATTCACTATCAAAAAAAAAACAAAAAGGGGAAAATATGACCTTGTCCAATTTCAACTGCATTAAGAGCACGCACATATTCCACCGCTTCTCTTGAGGTAGAAGACAGGGATCGTAATGCGGAACACCCTCTTTTCCAAATCAAAGGGCAGCGTTAGAATAAGCGAAAGATGATAAATTTAATTGAATTGAGAAGATTGAAGAGCGTCAGCGATAAAGGGTCGTGTGGATTGAGAATCGGTGAAGGTCTTGGCTTCGTTCTCGGGTGAACTCATCCACGAGGCGTGATATAACTTTGACCTTCATTTTACGTAGAAAGAGCAAACTCTGTTTCGCTTCTTCAACCGCCAAATTCAGGAGCGATGTTGCTAAAATGCGAGTCAGCGCGTAAGATCGTATGGTCCTACGAGTTTTCACCTGGCGAGTTGACTCTGTTATAGGATCGCCGGCCTATAGAATCATTTGTAGTATCGTGGTTCCGGCTCGACAAATCGTAGGATCGTCGTCACTCTCTCTGCAACCTCAGTCGGTCTCTACGGTTCCTAGGGTAGACACTTGAGGAACCAAGCTTGTGTTAGTGGGCTCAAATCCGGTAAACACAACAACAGGCCCAAGCGGGTTAAAAAAACCCAATTGACTAGGTGCTGTTTGTTTTAGATTTTAGAATCCTGTTTGGACCCTAAAATCAATTCTGGCATTTTTTTTAGTTACTATTTATGTGTTAGTTTTAGATTTTAGCAAATTTCAGAATCTTGTTTGTACTTTAGAATCAATTCTAGTAGAATCTACAACATCCAAGTTTTTCCGTTCAGAATAATTGATTCTAGATATGGGACCCACAAAATATTTCATATTTACACTTCAAAAGTGATTCTACTTTGTCAACCAAACATAAATCAATTTTTTTGAACTCACTTTTAAACTACCATTATCAAACACAAATCAATTTTTTTTAAACTCAATTTTTTTAAAATCAATTTTTTAAAACAAGATTCTTCACAATCTATTTTACGAATCTAAAACAAGCGGACCCTAGATCGATTCATTTCTAAATAAATTGAGATATTTTCAGTTGTGTCAAGGCACCTTTATTATTTATACGTTTGTTACAAATTTTGTTTCTGATTTTTGACTCATCACATTGTTATCACTGTGCATTATGCATCCTACAGATGCCACATGATGCTAAATATTAGGATCTATATATCACTAGTGCGAAATACACCTAAAACACATATTTATAACGCCGGTTTTGGGGATAACCGGCGTAACATATAACGCGGTGGCATTTTTGAAATAAAATGATGAAATTGGGAGATCTATGGCGCCGGTTTTAGGATAAAACTGCGGTCGTATGTAAAGCGATACCTATGGCGCCGGTTTTAGGGTAAAACCGCGGTCGTATCTCCAAGACATATGGCTAGATTCTAAGTTAAAACCGCGGTCGTATGTAGCTTGAGACATATGGCGCGGGTTTTACCCTAAAACCGGCGCCATATGTTTAAAAATATTGTGAGACTTATGGCGCCGGTTTTAAGTAAAAACCTCGGTTGTATGTAATCACGATACCTATGGCGCGGTTTTAGGGTAAAACCGCGGTCGTATCTCCAACACCTATGGCGCCGGTTTTAAGTTAAAACCGCGGTCGTATGTAACGCGAGACATATGACCGCCTTCACGTCTGGAGACCCGCGACGAAGGAAGAAGCAGCGGCGGAGGAAAGACAGGCCAAGCAAGAGGTCGGTGCAAGAGGTCGGTGCAGCCTTGATGCCATGAAGCAAGAGGTCGGTGCAGCCTTGATGCGAGAGAGACCACGAAGCAAGAGGTCGATCCGCTGACGAAGGAAGAAGCGGCGGAGACAGGCCAAGCAAGAGGTCGGTGCAAGAGGTCGGTGCAGCCTTGATGCCATGAAGCAAGAGGTCGGTGCAGCCTTGATGCGAGAGAGACCACGAAGCAAGAGGTCGGTGCAAGAGGTCGGTCCCGCGACGAAGGAAGAAGCGGCGGCCAGACCAGGCCAAGAAAGAGGTCGGTGCAAGAGGTCGGTGCGGCCTTGATGCCCGCGAAGCAAGAGGTCGGTGCGGCATTGATGTGAGTGACCACGAAGCAAGAGGTCGGTGCAGCCTTGATGCCCGCGAAGCAAGAGGTCGGTGCGGCCTTGATGCGAGAGACCCGCGAAGCAAGTGGTCGGTCCATGACGAAGGAAGAAGCGGCGGCGAGACGGCCCAGCAAGAGGTCGGTGCAAGAGGTCGGTGCGACCTTGATGCCACGAAGCAAGAGGTCGGTGCAGCCTTGATGCGAGAGAGACCCGCGAAGCAAGAGGTCGGTGCGACCTTGATGCGATCTCAACCCATTACCATTACCATTAAAATTCAAGTTTATTTCCAAATAACCTTTTAAATCATTCCAGAACTATCAAAAATCCATCACATGGCAAACCAAATTACCGCCTCTTCTCTTCCAAACTTTTCCATTCTCAAACTAAGAGCACAACACTATAATTAAACCATTACTTCCTATAGTTATAAAAGAAATTGGAAGATGATTAAATAAGGAAAGTTGAAGTACCTCCATCCGGAGAATATCTCTTTCAACTGACTAGGGTTCTTAGCCATACACGAAATAGAGTCTATATGTCCATCCATCGCTCCTATAAACGGTCTTGCAAAAATCTAAATTCTCAAAAAAAAATAAAAATAAATCAGGGTAACAGATAAACTGCACAACCAATAAAAGCTATTCACTATCAAAAAAAACAAAAAGGGGGAAAATATGACCTTGTCCAACTTCACTGCATTAAGTGTAACACCTGAGGACGAGATCGACATCGTATTAGGACGACGTATCGAGACCTCGACCAAGACCTTGTGTCGAGGTCCCGTGACTAGGTCGTTTGCCGTGATCATTTGTCGGTGATGAGACCACGTGCACTAGGCTTGAAATGAGGAGGTCGCGTGTCGAGTTGATGAAGTCGCGTCTGAGAGTGATGAGGGCGCAAGTCGGTGAGGAGACGCGTTCACGAACTCGTGTTAGAACCTTGTGCGTTTGCACGAGCACTCTTGTCGACATCGTGTCGAGATGATACCTCGTATTCTTTCGAGCGTTATTCAGCGTTATTATTATATTGTTTGTAATTATTACATTGTCGGCTTGCCGTTGACCAAGCAGTAGAGGGTAATTATGAGAGGAACGAGTTAACGGGTAGATGATTGATGGGATTGGCATCTTATAGCTGGAGTTACGTTTATACCCCTTTCTCGCCAGCTGTATACCACGATCGATTCCCTCAAACACTCATTTCTCTTTTCTTCTTTCTTCTTCCTTCCTTCTGCTCTGTGTTTCGTGGTTTTCTTCAAAAATCTCCATCGACGAAACCGTGAGTTCCATCGAGATTCTGCACAAGCTTTCTTCATCAATTTTGTTCATCATCAACTTCTCGACCCATATCTCGTCTGATCGACCATCACCGTTGAGGTATGAAGAACAGATTTTCTTTCATCGTACTCTTGTTTAGCGCTAATTCTTCTTCCATTTTTAACCAGTTTTATGCTTCCAAATCATATCAAATTGATGGGTTTTCTTATTCACGATATTACCTATCTTTTTAACCGATTAATTGGGCTTGTAAAACAAATTTCTTCCTTTGTTTTTCTGCAATCGGCAGTGCCCAGAAACCTCCATTTTTGGTTCGTTTCGATTTCTTGTTTTTCGTTTGTTGCTTCTGGTTATTGTTGTTGTCGATCTTTATGTTGAAGCATCAGATAACTTTTTCATGAAATTTTGATCGAAATCCCTAACTTTGTGTTAGAGGAAAAATATCTTTCAGTTCTTGAGTTTTATATTTTTCTGGGTTGTGGTTGAGTTTGGGGAAGAGAGAGCTAGATGTATTAGAACCATAGATCGATCTAAATTGTGTTTGTTTTAGGAAGTCTGATTCCCGAGATCGAGTGAATTCCGAATCAAGGTGTACGGGAAAGCGAATCCAAGGACGTGGAGCGTGAATCGGATCGAGGATTATGCGTGTCGAGGTCATTGAGAAGTGTGCGTGTCGAGCTCGTTGAAGACAAATGTCGAGATCGAGTAAGAGAAGTCGTTGTCGAGCTCTTTGAAGACAAATGTGTCGAGGTCGTTGTCGGCGGCATTAACTTGGAGTTCGATGAGGCGCTTCACATTAATATTTTCATAGTATGTAAGGGCAACTCCTAGAAATCTTTAAGGCTTTATTTTATAAGTCCTTAAGTAAGGGCATTTCATATTCTACGTGGTTATGTTATTGTGTATTTCCTGATTTGTGTCGAGCTGAAATGTTGTGATATGATTGAGTTTTTGCATGTATTTAATATGTGATTGAATATATGTCGTGAATTGTGTATTGCATGTTGAATTGCGTTTCTTCATGTCGAGCTTGCTCTTTTATTTGACATGCGGTTGAATATTTTGTGTTTAACTCTTTGAATATCGTATGGGGCGAATTGTTCATGGAGTGAGCGAGCTAGGTGAGTCGTATGACGTTTTTGAGCCGTGACCCGGATAACTGAGGGTGCTAGGTCCCCTTTTTGTTTACGGGAGATTGACTAGACGTCGCCACGCTCACGGGACTGAGTTAGTATCCTAGGGAGAGCGAGGATCCCAAGGCTTGGCTGGACTTTCCGACATCTGATGCGGCGTGTGCATTAGGAAAAATTGTCGAGTCGAGAGAAAATGGATTTGCGAGTTGTGTCGAGTTTAGAGTGAGATGGTCGAGTCACGTCGGTGAATGTTATACTTCTTTGTTTGCTTATATTTTTATGTCGAGCTTATCTTGAATTGTTGAGAAGTTAACCCTTTCCGTGGTGCCTTCAATCCATAGCGGTTACCCAGGCGATGTCGAAGCGCGAGTAACTTCGGCGATAGATGATGCCGAGGAGGAGCTCGGCGAGGACCCGAGTGACGACCTCTATCTGTCGTGATTGTTTGTTTCTTTGGATGTTTGTTTTTACGAGGACTGCATTTCGCTTTTCTTTTGTGTTCGAGGTCGTGACCAGTTTAGGCGATGTTGTTTTGTTGCTCTGAGGGTAGGCGGTGGTCTTACTTTTGGAGCGACCCCTGCGTGAAGTCTGCCGGAAGTACCCCCAGGGTATGATTACTCTTTTGAAGTTGTCGTACCTTAGGTGTATTTTCTTTGCACATTTGCTACTCTGTATTTTGTATACATCATTATTTCGAGTGATATATATATATGTGTATGTTATGCATGTATGTTTTATTAGAATTTAAGTCTTGTGTCTTAGTTGCACCATGTTTCGAAAAGCTGCAATTACTCTGATGTGCACGAGTTGGTTTTATAAAAAAAAAAAAATATCATATTTTTAAAAGGCACAAGAGTTTTGTTTTTAAAACACATCTCATATAGTTTTATGTTGAGCTTGGTGTGTTGAGCTCGGTAACTCGAGCTCGGTATATTGAGCTCGGTAGCGGTCCGGAAACGGGTCGTTACTTTGTTAGTATCGAGCGATTCGGTTACGTAGAAATTTGTGCATAGGATTTGGTGGTCACTATGTCGGGTTATGTGTGTTGGGTACCTAGTTGTATTGTGTTGATTCTTTGTTTGATTAAGTGAAGCACTTATTGCTTGAGAAATTGTTTGAGCTGTTTCTTGATTGAAGCGGTGTGTTTTAACACATCCTTGTTGTGAGATTCTCGACAGGGGTTTTGAACTTTGTGGAATCTAATGCCACCTCGTAGGAATCGACATCTGCAGCGAAACGTCGACATGGAGCAGGCTATTCAAGCTATGGCGAGATGGCGTGACCATGGCTCAACAATCTTTGCTGCAACTCAGCCAGGCTAACGCGATGGCTCAGCCAGACGGCGGCGTTAACTCAGTGAGAACTTGCGGCAAGAAGCGAGTAGAAGAAATCTTTGAAGCGAGAGGATTGGCGACTTCAGGAAGCATGATCCGCAGAAGTTCTACGGTGAGCCAAATCCGGATAAAGGCGATCTTTGGATGCAAGAGATCGAGAAGATCTTTGAGGCACTTCATTGCGGACAGCGTGAAGGTCGACTATGCCACCTACTTACTGCTAGGAGACGCAGAGTATTGGTGGAGAGGAGTGAAGCAAAGTTTATAGCAGAACATCGCGAGATGACCTGGGAGCTTTTTGGGGAAAGGTTCTTGGACAAGTACTTAGGATCTTGCACGGCCGAGAAGGAGCGAGAATTTCTTCAAGCTGCGGCAAAGCTGACTCGGCGGTGTCAGTATGCGACCAAGTTCGAATCGTTGGCGAGGTATTTCAGTCCATTTCGTGACCGAGTTGACCAGAGATGGTTGAGTGAGAGATTCCAGCGGGGATTGAGATTCGACATTCGAAGTCGATGAGTGTCGTTGAGGATCGAAATCTCCAAGAGCTGATTGATCGATGTGTCGAGGTAGAAGGAGTGAGGAGCCCTGAAGAAGATTATTGTGGGCGGGCCGGTGAGACCCAGTGCGGGCGGAGATTTGCCGCAGAAGAAACCACCGAGAAGAGGCCTTCTGACCGACCTCGGGGGAACAACAGCGAGGGACGATGTCGTCAGATGACCCAATCCGAGGAGTGGAGAGTCGGACCGGTGTCGAGGTGATTTGCTACCGATGTGGAAAGCGGGACATTCTGCGAGTAGCGTACTCGAGAAGGAGGAGGTGTGTTTCATTGCAAGAAGCCAGGGCATTTTGCTAAGGATTGTCCTACACCTAAAGCTGAACCGACTATGCTTGCGGCAAAGGCCAAAGGAAGCGTCAAGTGGCTAAAGGCGAGTTTTACGCATGAGTGGCGAGGAAGCGAGCGGTGATGATCTTATCCAAGGTGAATGTGAGATCGAGGGTAAATCCTTATCCGTTCTTTTTGATTCGGGTGCAACCCGTTCCTTTATTTCTTGATTGTGTGAACCATTTGAACTTATTGTGGCTGCTTTACCGTTTAAATTAGTAGTTACAACCCGTTTGCTAAAACCTTAGTCACAAACACTTTGCATGTCTTAATTGTGTAGTGATTATTGAGTAGAAAGTTTGTGGTCAATTTGGTTTGTTTGCCTCTTAAGGGCTTAGATGTTATCCTCGGGATGGATTGGTTGTCACACCACCATGTCCTTTTGGTGTGCCAGTAAAGCGTAATTTTTCGGACCTTGGAGTCTCCACTTATCTTTACGCGAGCGTATTGGAGTTTCTTTGAAAGAAGGAACTAGGGAATACATGTATCTAGCTAGTTCGGAAGTTTTCCAGCGGTCGGCGTGAAGAATGTTCGGTGGTGTGTGATTTTGAGGGCGTTTTCGAAGGCGTGCGGGATTACCACCCGATGCGAGGTCGAGTTCTCCATCGACTGATTCCAGGAACGGGCCAGATTTCAAAGCGCGTCTGGGATGTCTCTGCCGAGATGAAAGAGTGAAGTCCCGGATCGAACACTTGGAGTCGAAGCGATTCATACGACCGGCGTGTCACCGTGGGAGCTCGGTGTTGTTGGTTAAGAAGAAGGATGGGCGATCGAGGTCGTGCGTGGATTATCGCGAGCTCAACAAGGTTACCGTGAAGAAGCAGATTATCCGTTACCACGTATTGGCGACTTGATGGACCAACCGTGGGCGGCGATCTTTTCAAGATAGACTTGAAGTCGGGCTACCATCAGTTCGCGTGAAGGAGGAAGATGTCGCCAAAGCGACTTCCAGGACTAGATCACGGTCACTCACGAGTACTTGGTGATGCCGTTTGGAGTGGCGAATCGCCCGGTGTGTTTATGGACTACATGAGCAGGATTTTCCATTCGTTTTGGATCAGTTCGTTGTAGTGTTCATCGGCGACATATTGATTTACTCGAGGAACCGAGAAGAACACGCAGAACACCTATGTCGAGTACTACGGATATTACGAGATAAGCAACTCTATGCCAATCTGTCGAAGTGTGAATTTTGGCTTGAAGAGGTGAATTTTCTTGGTCACGTGATTTCCAGGAGAAGGGATATTTGTGGATCCAACTAAGATTGAAGGCGGTGCTAGCGTGGGAGCAGTAGAAGGCGATTCTGAGATCGGGAGTTTTGTCGGCTTAGCGAGGATATTACGAAGATTCATTGAAGGTTTCTCGAAGATTGTCGCGCCTCTTACGGCGGCGAGGAAGGATCAACCTTTGCTTGGGCCAGGAGTGTGAAGCCAGTTTTCAACGGCTGAAGGAGCTTTTGGCGGCGGCGCTGTCTTGATTTTGCCTCGGCAGAAGAGCCTTTCGAGGTGTATTGTGATGCGTCACACCAGGGATTGGGATGCGTCTGATGCAACATCGGAAGGTGGTCGCGTATGCTTCAAGGCGACTTAAGATTCACGAGAGGAACTACCCTACTCACGACTTGGAGCTAGCGGCGATAGTTTTTCTTTGAAGATATGGAGGCACTACCTTTACGGGAGCACTCTTCTTTGTTTCAGCGATCACAAGAGCTTGAAGTACTGTTCGACGGAAAGAACTCAACATGCGTCAGCGTAGATGGGCGAATTTCTCAAGGACTACGACTTTGCGTTGGAATACCATCCGGTAAGGCTAACGTAGTAGCAGATCGTTGAGCGGGAAGAAGCGTTTTAACCTCGGTAATGATGATCGAGGAGTTGGAGATGCTCGAGAAGTTCAGACTTGAAGTTGAGTGTCGAAGTTTCAGGGAAAGCCGAGATTTGGTATGCTTACCATTTCTAACAGTTGTTGGGCGAGATCCGAGACCCGGCAAGTTCATGACGAGCTTACGCAAGAAGATTGATTGATAAGCGCAAGGAAAGCGGCGAATTTCAGGTCGGGCGGGCGACATCTTGAGGTGCAATGGCCGAAAGTGTGCGTACCTAACGTATCCGAAATGAGGAAGTTGATTCTCGGCGAAGCGCATAAGAGCAACTTTAGTATTCATCCAGGAGTTACGAAGATGTATCAAGACTTGAAGAATCATTTTTGGTGGTCAGGAATGAAGAAGCAAGTGGCGTGCACGTAGCTTCATGTTTGGCGTGTCGAAGCGAAGGTGGAGCACCAGCGACTGCGGGAATGCTCTGATAAACGGCGTACGGTATGGAAATGGGGCGGTATTTCCATGGACTTTGTTGTAGGTTTGCGAAGGCGAGAAGAAGAATGATTCGATTTGGGTGATCGTCGACCGATTGACCAAATCGCTCATTTCTTGCCGGTTGGTCGACATACAGCGTGGAAAAGGCGGTGAGATCTACATCGCGGAGATAATGCGACTTCATGGAATACCTCTTCGATCGTGTCGGACCAGAGATCCGAAGTTCACGTCTCATTTTGGAGGAATTGCAAGGCGATGGGAGCGAGAGCTCGAGCTTAGCTCGGCATATCATCCTGGTGGCGGTCGGGCGGGAAACGATCCAATCGCTTGAAGATTTGTTGCGAGCTTATGCGTTAGATCAGGAAGTTGGGACGACGTCTTACCATTGGTGGAGTTCACATACAACAACGGTTTCCATGCGAGTATTGGGATGGCACCTTTTGAAGCGGCTGTATGGGCGGAAATGTCAGGCGCCTCTTTGTTGGTACCAGGGCGGCGGCGAGCGTATCGTAGAGACGGATATGATCCAGCGGACTCACGAGAAGATCCGTTTGATCGAGAGATCGGATGCGAACATCTCAAAGTCGGCGGAAGAGTTATGCGGACCAACGGCGTCGACCACTCGAGTTCGAGGAAGGAGAACATGTATTTCTTAGAGTCACCCCACTTCGGAGTTGGTCGGCGATCAAATCCAAGAAACTTACCCTAAATTCATTGGACCTTACAGATTCTTCGTCGTATTGGTCGGTGGCATATCAGTGCCTTGCCACCATTCTTGTCGAACATCCACGGCGTCTTCCACGTCTCACAATTACGGAAGTATGTTTAGACCCTTCTCATGTCATTGAGCCGGATGTGATTCAAGCGAAGGGCGACCTATCTTTGAAGCGTCACCAGCAGGATCGTTGATCGGAAAGCCAAGCGATTCGCGGAACAAAGAGATCCAACTTGTCGAGGTTGTGTGGGATCGAGAAGGCGGGAGATGCGACTTGGGAGCTGGAGGAGAAGATGAAGACTTCGATTACCACTGAACTTTACGAGGTAAGAATCTTATTTGCAATTTCGAGACGAAATTTTTTAGAGGAGAGATTGTAACACCTGAGGGCGAGATCGACATCGTATTAGGGCGGCGTGTCGAGACCTCGACCAAGACCTTGTGTCGAGATCCCGTGACTAGATCGTTCGAGATCATTTGTCGGTGATGAGACCACGTGCACTAGGCTCTTTGGTGAGGAGGTCGCGTGTCGAGTTGATGAAGTCGCGTCTGGCGATGAGGGCGCAAGTCGGTGAGAGAGACCGCGTTCACGAACTCGTGTTAGAACCTTATGCGTTTGCCACGAGCACTCTTGTCGACATCGTGTCGAGATGATACCTCGTATTCTTTGAGCGTTATTCAGCGTTATTATTATATTGTTTGTAATTATTACATTGTCGGCTTGCCGTTGGCCAAGCAGTAGAGGGTAATTATGAGAGGAACGAGTTAACGGGTAGATGATTGATGGGATTGGCATCTTATAGCTGGAGTTACGTTTATACCCCTTTCTCGCCAGCTGTATACCACGACCGATTCCCTCAAACACTCATTTCTCTTTTCTTCTTTCTTCTTCCTTCCTTCTGCTCTGTGTTTCGTGGTTTTCTTCAAAAATCTCCATCGACGAAACCGTGAGTTCCATCGAGATTCTGCACAAGCTTTCTTCATCAATTTTGTTCATCATCAACTTCTCGACCCATATCTCGTCTGATCGACCATCACCGTTGAGGTATGAAGAACAGATTGTCTCTTCATCGTACTCTTTGTTTAGCGCTAATTCTTCTTCCATTTTTAACCAGTTTTATGCTTCCAAATCATATCAAATTGATGGGTTTTCTTATTCACGATATTACCTATCTTTTTAACCGATTAATTGGGCTTGTAAAACAAATTTCTTCCTTTATTTTTCTGCAATCGGCAGTGCCCAGAAACCTCCATTTTTGGTTCGTTTCGATTTCTTGTTTTTCATTTGTTGCTTACGGTTATTGTTGTTGTCGATCTTTATGTTGAAGCATCGGATAACTTTTTCATGAAATTTTGATCGAAATCCCTAACTTTGTGTTAGAGGAAAAATATCTTCGATTCTTGAGTTTTATATTTTTACGGGTTGTGGTTGAGTTTGGGAAGAGAGAGCTAGATGTATTAGAACCATAGATCGATCTAAATTGTGTTTGTTTTAGGAAGTCGATTCAGAGATCGAGTGAATTCAGAATCAAGGTGTGCGGAAGCGAATCAGGGCCAGCGTGGAATCGGATCGAGGCGTGTCGAGTCGCGAGAAGCGTCGGTGTCGAAGTCGTTGTCGAGCTCGTTGAAGACAGCCGTGTCGAGATCGAGTAAGAGAAGTCGTTGTCGAGCTCTTTGAAGACAGCTGTGTCGAGGTCGTTGTCGAGCAGCATTAACTTGGAGTTCGGTAAGGGCGCTTCACATTAATATTTTCATAGTATGTAAGGGCAACTCCTAGAAATCTTTAAGGCTTTATTTTATAAGTCCTTAAGTAAGGGCATTTCATATTCTACGTGGTTATGTTATTGTGTATTTCCTGATTTGTGTCGAGCTGAAATGTTGTGATATGATTGAGTTTTTGCATGTATTTAATATGTGATTGAATATATGTCGTGAATTGTGTATTGCATGTTGAATTGCGTTTCTTCATGTCGAGCTTGCTCTTTTATTTGACATGCGGTTGAATATTTTGTGTTTAACTCTTTGAATATCGTATGCGGCGAATTGTTCATCGAGTGAGCGAGCTAGGTGAGTCGTATGACGTTTTTGAGCCGTGACCGGATAAGCGAGGTGCTAGGTCCACTTTTTGTTTACGGGAGATTGACTAGGCGTCGCCACGCTACGGGACTGAGTTATTTGTCCTAGGGAGAGCGAGGATCCCAAGGCTTGGCTGGACTTTCCGACATCTGATGCGGCGTGTGCATTCAGGAAAATTGTCGAGTCGAGAGAAAATGGATTTGCGAGTTGTGTCGAGTTTAGAGTGAGATGGTCGAGTCACGTCGGTGAATGTTATACTTTCTTTGTTTGCTTATATTTTTATGTCGAGCTTATCTTGAATTGTTGAGAAGTTGACCACTTTCCGTGGTGCCTTCAATCCATAGCGGTTACCCAGGCGATGTCGAGCGCGGGTAACTCGGCGATAGATGATGCCGAGGAGGAGCTTCGGCGAGGACCAGTGGCGACCTCTATCTGTCGTGATTGTTTGTTTGTTGGATGTTTGTTTTTACGAGGGCTGCTTGTTTTCTTTTGTGTTGAGGTCGTGACGGTTTAGGCGATGTTGTTTTGTTGCTCTGAGGGTATTGGTGGTCTTACTTTTGGAGCAGCCCCTGCGTGGAGTCTGTGGAAGTACCCCAGGGTATGATTACTCTTTTGAAGTCGTCGTACCTTAGGTGTATTTTCTTTGCACATTTGCTACTCTGTATTTTGTATACATCATTATTTGAGTGATATATATATATGTGTATGTTATGCATATATGTTTTATTAGAATTTAAGTCTTGTGTCTTAGTTGCACCATGTTTGAAAAGTGTAATTACTACGATGTGCACGAGTTGGTTTTATAAAAAAAACATATCGTATTTTTAAAGGCACAAGAGTTTTGTTTTTAAAACACATCTCATATAGTTTTATGTTGAGCTTGGTGTGTTGAGCTCGGTAACTTTCGAGCTCGGTATATTGAGCTTCGGTAGCGGTCAGGAAGCGGTCGTTCTGACTTTATGTATCGAGCGATTCGGTTACGGCCAAATTTGTGCATAGATTTGGGTAGTCACTATGTTGGGTTATGTGTGTTGGGTACCTAGTTGTATTGTGTTGATTGCTGTTTGATTAAGTGAAGCACTTATTGCTTGAGAAATTGTTTGAACTGTTTCTTGATTGAAGCAGTGTGTTTTAACACATCCTTGTTAAAAGGGCAACGTCAACGATAAAGGGTCGTTACATTAAGAGCACGCACATATTCCACCGCCTTCTCTTGAGGCCGAAGACCGGGATCGTAATTGCGGAACACCCTCTTTTCCAAATCAAAAGGGCAACGTTAGAATAAGTGAAAGATGATAAATTTAATTGAATTCAGAAGATTGAAGAGCGTCAACGATAAAGGGTCGTGTGGATTGAGAATCACCTGAAGGTCTTGGCTTCGTTCTCGGGTGAACTCATCCACAGAGCGTGATATAACTTTGACCTTCATTTTACGTAGAAAGAGCAAACTACATTTAGCTTCTTCAAGCGCCAAATTCGGGGCTGATGTTGCTAAAATGCGAGTCAGCGCGTAAGATAAATGCGGTCCTCTGAGTTTTCACCCCTGGCGAGTTGACTCTGTTATAGGATCGCCGGCCTGTAGAATCATTTGTAGTATCGTGGTTAGGCTCGACAAATCGTAGGATCGTCGTCACTCTCTCTGCAACCTCGATCGCTCTCTCACGGTTCCTAGGGTAGACACTTGAGGAACCAAGCTTGTGTTAGTGGGCGGATCAGGCAAACACAACAACAGGCCCAGCGGGTTAAAAACCCAATTGACTAGGTCTTTGTTTGTTTTAGATTTTAGAATCTGTTTGGACCCTAAAATCAATTACGGCATTTTTAGTTACTATTTATGTGTTAGTTTTAGATTTTAGCAAATTTGAGAATCTTGTTTGTACTTTAGAATCAATTCTAGTAGAATCTACAACATCCAAGTTTTTCCGCTTCGTAATAATTGATTCTAGATATGGGACCCACAAAATATTTCATATTTACACTTCAAAAGTGATTCTACTTTGTCAACCAAACATAAATCAATTTTTTGAACTCACTTTTAAACTACCATTATCAAACACAAATCAATTTTTTTAAACTCAATTTTTTAAAATCAATTTTTAAACAAGATTCTTCACAATCTATTTTACGAATCTAAAACAAGCGGACCACTAGATCGATTCATTTCTAAATAAATTGAGATATTTTTAGTTGTGTCAAGGCACCTTTATTATTTATCGTTTGTTACAAATTTTGTTTCTGATTTTTGACTCATCACATTGTTATCACTTTGTGCATTATGCATCCTACAGATGCCACATGATGCTAAATATTAGGATCTATATATCACTAGTCTGAAATACACCTAAAACACATATTTCTACCGCGGGTTTTGGGGCAAACAGTCGTAACATATAACGCGGTGGCATTTTTGAAATAAAATGATGAAATTGGGAGATCTATCGCGCCGGTTTTAGGATAAAACATGATCGTATGTAGCGATACCTATGGCGCGGTTTTAGGGTAAAACATGGTCGTATCTCCAAGACATATGGCGCCGATTTTAAGTTAAAACGCGATCGTATGTAACGCGAGACATATGGCGCCGGTTTTACCTAAAACCGGCGCCATATGTTTAAAAATATTGTGAGACTTATGGCGCGGTTTAAGTAAAAACCTCGGTTGTATGTAATCACGATACCTATGGCGCGGTTTAGGAGTAAAACAGCGGTCGTATCTCCAACACCTATGGCGCGGTTTAAGTTAAAACAGCGGTCGTATGTAACCTTGAGACATATGACGCCTTCACGTCTGGAGACGCGGCGAAGGAAGAAGCGGCGGCGGAGGAAAGCCAGGCCAAGCAAGAGGTCGGTGCAAGAGGTCGGTGCAGCCTTGATGCCATGAAGCAAGAGGTCGGTGCAGCCTTGATGCGAGAGAGACCACGAAGAAGCAAGAGGTCGGTGCAAAGAGGTCGGTCCGCTGACGAAGGAAGAAGCGGCCAGACCAGGCCAAGAAAGAGGTCGGTGCAAGAGGTCGGTGCGGCCTTGATGCCACGAAGCAAGAGGTCGGTGCAGCCTTGATGCGAGAGAGACCCGCGAAGCAAGAGTCGGTGCGGCCTTGATGAAAGCGAAGCAAGAGGTCGGTGCAGGCCTTGATGCGAGAGAGACCCGCGAAGCAAGAGGTCGGTCGCGCGGCGAAGGAAGAAGCGGCGGCAGACGAGGCCAGAAAGAGGTCGGTGCAAGAGTGCATGCGGCCTTGATGCCCGCACGAAGCAAGAGGTCGGTGCAGCCTTGATGCCCGCGAAGCAAGAGGTCGGTGCGGCATTGATGTGAGAGACCACGAAGCAAGAGGTCGGTCCGCGGCGAAGGAAGAAGCGGCGGACCAGGCCAAGCAAGAGTCGGTGCGGCCTTGATGCCACGAAGCAAGAGGTCGGTGCGGCCTTGATGCGAGAGAGACCCGCGAAGCAAGAGGTCGGTGCGACCTTGATGCGATCTCGACCCATTACCATTACCATTAAAATTCAAGTTTATTTCCAAATAACCTTTTAAATCATTCGAACTATCAAAAATCCATCCCATGGCAAACCAAATTACCCCCTCTTCTCTTCCAAACTTTTCCATTCTCAAACTAAGAGCACAACACTATAATTAAACCATTACTTCCTATAGTTATAAAAGAAATTGGAAGATGATTAAATAAGGAAAGTTGAAGTACCTCCATCCATTGAGCAGGAGAATATCTCTTTCAAGTGACTAGGGTTCTTAGCCATACGAAATAAGTCTATATGTCCATCCATCGCTCCTATAAGCGGTCTTGCAAAAATCTAAATTCTCAAAAAAAAAAAAAAATAAATCGGGGTATGAGATAAAGCTGCACAACCAATAAAAGCTATTCACTATCAAAAAAAAAAACAAAAAGGAAAATATGACCTTGTCCAACTTCTTTGCATTAAGAGCACGCACATATTCCACCGCCTTCTCTTGAGTAGAAGGCAGGGATCGTAATGCGGAACACCCTCTTTTCCAAATCAAAGAACGCGTTAGAATAAGCGAAAGATGATAAATTTAATTGAATTGAGAAGATTGAAGGCGTCAGCGATAAAGTCGTGTGGATTGAGAATCACCTGAAGGTCTTGGCCGTTCTCGGGTGAACTCATCCACAGGCGTGATATAACTTTGACCTTCATTTTTACGTAGAAAGAGCAAACTACATTTCGCTTCTTCATTTGCCAAATTCAGGAGCTTGATGTTGCTAAAATGCGAGTCAGCAGCGTAAGATCGTGCGGTCCTACGAGTTTTCACCTGGCGAGTTGACTCTGTTATAGGATCGCCGGCTGTAGAATCATTTGTAGTATCGTGGTTAGGCTCGACGACAAATCGTAGGATCGTCGTCACTCTCTCTGCAACCTCGATCGCTCTCTACGGTTCCTAGGGTAGACACTTGAGGAACCAAGCTTGTGTTAGTGGGCGGATCCGGCAAACACAACAACAGGCCCAGCGGGTTAAAAAACCCGATTGACTAGGTCTTTGTTTGTTTTAGATTTTAGAATCTGTTTGGACCTAAAATCAATTACGGCATTTTTAGTTACTATTTATGTGTTAGTTTTAGATTTTAGCAAATTTCAGAATCTTGTTTGTACTTTAGAATCAATTCTAGTAGAATCTACAACATCCAACTTTTTCCGTTCAGAATAATTGATTCTAGATATGGGACCCACAAAATATTTCATATTTACACTTCAAAACTGAGTCTACTTTGACAACCAAACATAAATCAATTTTTGAACTCACTTTTAAACTACCATTATCAAACACAAATCAATTTTTTTAAACTCAATTTTTTAAAATCAATTTTTTTAAACAAGATTCTTCACAATCTATTTTACGAGAATCTAAAACAAGCGGACCCTAGATCGATTCATTTCTAAATAAATTGAGATATTTTCGGTTGTGTCAAGGCACCTTTATTATTTATCGTTTGTTACAAATTTTGTTTATAGTTTTTGACTCATCACATTGTTATCCTTTGTGCATTATGCATCCTACAGATGCCACATGATGCTAAATATTAGGATCTATATATCACTAGTGCGAAATACACCTAAAACACATATTTATACGCGGTTTTGGGGATAACGGCGTAACATATAACGTGGTGGCATTTTGAAATAAAATGATGAAATTGGGAGATCTATGGCGCGGTTTTAGGATAAAACAGCGATCGTATGTAGCGATACCTATGGCGCCGGTTTAGGGTAAAGCGTGATCGTATCTCCAAGACATATGGCGTAGATTTTAAGTTAAAACGCGGTCGTATGTAACGCTTGAGACATATGGCGCGGTTTTACCTAAAACGGCGCCATATGTTTAAAAATATTGTGAGACTTATGGCCTTAGGTTTTAAGTAAAAACCTCGGTTGTATGTAATCACGATACCTATGGCGCGGTTTTAGGGTAAACCGCGGTCGTATCTCCAACACCTATGGCGCGGTTTTAAGTTAAAACGCGGTCGTATGTAACGCGAGACATATGACCGCCTTCACGTCTGGAGACGCGGCGAAGGAAGAAGCGGCGGCGGAGGAAAAACAGGCCAAGCAAGAGGTCGGTGCAAGAGGTCGGTGCGGCCTTGATGCCATGAAGCAAGAGGTCGGTGCAGCCACGATGCGAGAGAGACCACTGAAGCAAGAGGTCGGTGCAAGAGGTCGGTCCGCTGACGAAGGAAGAAGCGGCGGACCAGGCCAAGAAAGAGGTCGGTGCAAGAGGTCGGTGCGGCCTTGATGCCCGCGAAGCGAAGGTCGGTGCAGCCTTGATGAGAGAGACCCGCGAAGCAAGAGGTCGGTGCAGCCTTGATGAAAGCGAAGCAAGAGGTCGGTGCAGCCTTGATCACGAGAGAGACCACGAAGCAAGAGGTCGATCCGCTGACGAAGGAAGAAGCGGCCAGACCAGGCGAAGCAAGAGGTCGGTGCAAGAGTCATGCGGCCTTGATGCCCGCGAAGCGAAGGTCGGTGCGACCTTGATGCCACGAAGCAAGAGGTCGGTGCGGCATTGATGTGAGAGACCACGAAGCAAGAGGTCGATCCGCTGACGAAGGAAGAAGCGGCCAGACCAGGGCCAAGCAAGAGGTCGGTGCGGACCTTGATGCCCGAAGCAAGAGAGGTCGGTGCGCCTTGATGCGAGAGAGACCACGAAGCAAGAGGTCGGTGCGACCTTGATGCGATCTCGACCCATTACCATTACCATTAAAATTCAAGTTTATTTCCAAATAACCTTTTAAATCATTCGAGAACTATCAAAAATCCATCACATGGCAAAGCAAATTTCCGCCTCTTCTCTTGCAAACTTTTCCATTCTCAAACTAAGAGCACAACACTATAATTAAACCATTACTTCCTATAGTTATAAAAGAAATTGGAAGATGATTAAATAAGGAAAGTTGAAGTACCTCCATCCATTGAGCAGGAGAATATCTCTTTCAAGTGACTAGGGTTCTTAGCCATACGAAATAGAGTCTATATGTCCATCCATCGCTCCTATAAGCGGTCTTGCAAAAATCTAAATTCTCAAAAAAAAAAAAATAAATCAGGGTAGCAGATAAAGCCTGACCAATAAAAGCTATTCACTATCAAAAAAACAAAACAAGGGGAAAATATGACCTTGTCCAACTTCCTTTGCATTAAAACACGCCACATATTCCACGCCTTCTCTTGGTAGAAGGCAGGGATCGTAATTGCGGAACACCCTCTTTTCCAAATCAAAGGGCAGCGTTAGAATAAGCGAAAGATGATAAATTTAATTGAATTGAGAAGATTGAAGAGGCGTCAGCGATAAAGGGTCGTGTGGATTGAGAATCACCTGAAGGTCTTGGCCGTTCTCGGGTGAACTCATCCACGAGGCGTGATATAACTTTGACCTTCATTTTACGTAGAAAGAGCAAACTACTGTTCGCTTCTTCAGCGCCAAATTCAGGAGCTTGATGTTGCTAAAATGCGAGTCAGCAGCGTAAGATCGTGCGGTCCTACGAGTTTTCACCCCTGGCGAGTTGACTCTGTTATAGGATCGTAGGCTGTAGAATCATTTGTAGTATCGTGGTTAGGCTCGACAAATCGTAGGATCGTCGTCACTCTCTCTGCAACCTCGATCGCTCTCTCACGGTTCCTAGGGTAGACACTTGAGGAACCAAGCTTGTGTTAGTGGGCGGATCAAGCAAACACAACAACAGGCCCAGCGGGTTAAAAAACCCGATTGACTAGGTCTTTGTTTGTTTTAGATTTTAGAATCTGTTTGGACCCTAAAATCAATTGGCATTTTTAGTTACTATTTATGTGTTAGTTTTAGATTTTAGCAAATTTGAATCTTGTTTGTACTTTAGAATCAATTCTAGTAGAATCTACAACATCCAAGTTTTTAGTTGAGAATAATTGATTCTAGATATGGGACCCACAAAATATTTCATATTTACACTTCAAAAGTGATTCTACTTTGTCAACCAAACATAAATCAATTTTTTGAACTCACTTTTAAACTACCATTATCAAACACAAATCAATTTTTTTAAACTCAATTTTTTAAAATCAATTTTTAAACAAGATTCTTCACAATCTATTTTACGAATCTAAAACAAGCGGACCCTAGATCGATTCATTTCTAAATAAATTGAGATATTTTGATTGTGTCAAGGCACCTTTGTTATTTATCGTTTGTTACAAATTTTGTTTCTGATTTTTGACTCATCACATTGTTATCACTTGTGCATTATGCATCCTACAGATGCCACATGATGCTAAATATTAGGATCTATATATCACTAGTCTGAAATACACCTAAAACACATATTTATACGCCGGTTTTGGGGATAACAGGCGTAACATATATGTGCAGTGGCATTTTTGAAATAAAATGATGAAATTGGGAGATCTATGGCGTAGGTTTAGGATAAAACAGCGATCGTATGTAGCGATACCTATGGCGCGGTTTAGGGTAAAACATGATCGTATCTCCAAGACATATGGCGCCGATTTTAAGTTAAAACGCGATCGTATGTAACTTGAGACATATGGCGCCGGTTTTACCCTAAAGCGGCGCCATATGTTTAAAAATATTGTGAGACTTATGGCGCGGTTTTAAGTAAAAACCTCGGTTGTATGTAATCACGATACCTATGGCGCGGTTTAGGGTAAAGCGCGGTCGTATCTCCAACACCTATGGCGCGGTTTTAAGTTAAAACGCGGTCGTATGTAACGCGAGACATATGACCGCCTTCACGTCTGGAGACGCGGCGAAGGAAGAAGCGGCGGCGGAGGAAAGACAGGCCAAGCAAGAGGTCGGTGCAAGAGGTCGGTGCAGCCTTGATGCCATGAAGCAAGAGGTCGGTGCAGCCACGATGCGAGAGAGACCACGAAGCAAGAGGTCGGTGCAAGAGGTCGGTCCGCGGCGAAGGAAGAAGCGGCGGACCAGGCCAAGAAAGAGGTCGGTGCAAGAGGTCGGTGCGGCCTTGATGCCCGCGAAGCAAGAGGTCGGTGCGGCCTTGATGCGAGAGAGACCCGCGAAGCAAGAGGTCGGTGCAGCCTTGATGAAAGCGAAGCAAGAGGTCGGTGCAGCCTTGATGCGAGAGAGACCACGAAGCAAGAGGTCGGTCGATCCGCGGCGAAGGAAGAAGCGGCGAGACCAGGCCAAGCAAGAGGTCGGTGCAAGAGGTCGGTGCGGCCTTGATGCCACGAAGCAAGAGTCGGTGCAGCCTTGATGCCACGAAGCAAGAGGTCGGTGCGGCATTGATGTGAGAGACCACGAAGCAAGAGGTCGATCCGCTGACGAAGGAAGAAGCGGCGGCGGACCAGGCCAAGCAAGAGGTCGGTGCGGCCTTGATGCCAAGAAGCAAGAGGTCGGTGCGGCCTTGATGCGAGAGAGACCACGAAGCAAGAGGTCGGTGCGACCTTGATGCGATCTCGACCCATTACCATTACCATTAAAATTCAAGTTTATTTCCAAATAACCTTTTAAATCATTCGAGAACTATCAAAAATCCATCACATGGCAAACCAAATTACCGCCTCTTCTCTTCCAAACTTTTCCATTCTCAAACTAAGAGCACAACACTATAATTAAACCATTACTTCCTATAGTTATAAAAAGAAATTGGAAGATGATTAAATAAGGAAAGTTGAAGTACCTCCATCCATTGAGCAGGAGAATATCTCTTTCAAGTGACTAGGGTTCTTAGCCATACACGAAATAGAGTCTATATGTCCATCCATCGCTCCTATAAGCGGTCTTGCAAAAATCTAAATTCTCAAAAAAAAAAAAAAATAAATCGAGTAACGGATAAAGCGCCTGACCAATAAAAGCTATTCACTATCAAAAAAAAAAAACAAAAGGGGAAAATATGACCTTGTCCAACTTCCTTTGCATTAAGAGCACGCACATATTCCACCGCCTTCTCTTGAGTAGAAGGCAGGGATCGTAATTGCGGAACACCCTCTTTTCCAAATCAAAGAACAGCGTTAGAATAAGCGAAAGATGATAAATTTAATTGAATTGAGAAGATTGAAGGCGTCAGCGATAAAGGGTCGTGTGGATTGAGAATCACCTGAAGGTCTTGGCCGTTCTCGGGTGAACTCATCCACAGGCGTGATATAACTTTGACCTTCATTTTTACGTAGAAAGAGCAAACTCTGTTTAGCTTCTTCATTGCCAAATTCAGGAAGCGGTGTTGCTAAAATGCGAGTCAGCCAGCGTAAGATAAATGCGGTCCTCTGAGTTTTCACCCCTGGCGAGTTGACTCTGTTATAGGATCGCGGCTGTAGAATCATTTGTAGTATCGTGGTTCGGCTCGACAAATCGTAGGATCGTCGTCACTCTCTCTGCAACCTCGATCGCTCTCTCACGGTTCCTAGTGTAGACACTTGAGGAACCAAGCTTGTGTTAGTGGTCTCAAATCCGGCAAACACAACAACAGGCCCAAGCGGGTTAAAAAAACCCAATTGACTAGGTGCTGTTTGTTTTAGATTTTAGAATCCTGTTTGGACCCTAAAATCAATTCCGGCATTTTTTTTAGTTACTATTTATGTGTTAGTTTTAGATTTTAGCAAATTTCAGAATCTTGTTTGTACTTTAGAATCAATTCTAGTAGAATCTACAACATCCAAGTTTTTCCGTTCAGAATAATTGATTCTAGATATGGGACCCACAAAATATTTCATATTTACACTTCAAAAGTGATTCTACTTTGTCAACCAAACATAAATCAATTTTTTTGAACTCACTTTTAAACTACCATTATCAAACACAAATCAATTTTTTTTAAACTCAATTTTTTTAAAATCAATTTTTTTAAACAAGATTCTTCACAATCTATTTTACCAGAATCTAAAACAAGCGGACCCTAGATCGATTCATTTCTAAATAAATTGAGATATTTTCAGTTCTGTCAAGGCACCTTTATTATTTATCGTTTGTTACAAATTTTGTTCTGATTTTTGACTCATCACATTGTTATCATTGTGCATTATGCATCCTACAGATGCCACATGATGCTAAATATTAGGATCTATATATCACTAGTCTGAAATACACCTAAAACACATATTTATACTTGCCGGTTTTGGGGATAGCAGGCGTAACATATCTTAGCAGTGGCATTTTTGAAATAAAATGATGAAATTGGGAGATCTATGGCGCGGTTTTAGGATAAAACAGCGATCGTATGTAAGCGATACCTATGGCGCCGGTTTAGGGTAAAACATGATCGTATCTCCAAGACATATGGCGCCGATTTTAAGTTAAAACGCGATCGTATGTAACCTTGAGACATATGGCGCGGTTTTACCTAAAGCGGCGCCATATGTTTAAAAATATTGTGAGACTTATGGCGCCGGTTTAAGTAAAAACCTCGGTTGTATGTAATGCGATACCTATGGCGCCGGTTTTAGGGTAAAACGCGGTCGTATCTCAACACCTATGGCGCCGGTTTTAAGTTAAAACGCGGTCGTATGTAACGCGAGACATATGACCGCCTTCACGTCTGGAGACGCGGCGAAGGAAGAAGCGGCGGCGGAGGAAAGACAGGCCAAGCAAGAGGTCGGTGCAAGAGGTCGGTGCGGCCTTGATGCCATGAAGCAAGAGGTCGGTGCAGCCACGATGCGAGAGAGACCACGAAGCAAGAGGTCGGTGCAAGAGGTCGGTCCGCTGACGAAGGAAGAAGCGGCGGAGACCAGGCCAAGAAAGAGGTCGGTGCAAGAGGTCGGTGCGGCCTTGATGCCCGCGAAGCGAAGGTCGGTGCGGCCTTGATGCGAGAGACCACGAAGCAAAGTCGGTGCAGCCTTGATGAAAGCGAAGCAAGAGTCGGTGCGGCCTTGATCACGAGAGACCCGCGAAGCAAGAAGGTCGATCCGCTGACGAAGGAAGAAGCGGCGGCCAGACGGGCCAAGAAGAGGTCGGTGCAAGAGTCGGTGCGGCCTTGATGCCACGAAGCAAGAGGTCGGTGCGGCCTTGATGCCCGCGAAGCAAGAGGTCGGTGCGGCATTGATGTGAGAGACCCGCGAAGCAAGAGGTCGGTCCGCTGACGAAGGAAGAAGCGGCGGACCAGGCCAAGCAAGAGGTCGGTGCGACCTTGATGCCAAGAAGCAAGAGGTCGGTGCGACCTTGATGCGAGAGAGACCACGAAGCAAGAGGTCGGTGCGACCTTGATGCGATCTCGACCCATTACCATTACCATTAAAATTCAAGTTTATTTCCAAATAACCTTTTAAATCATTCGAGAACTATCAAAAATCCATCACATGGCAAACCAAATTACACGCCTCTTCTCTTCCAAACTTTTCCATCCTCAACCTAACAGCACAACATTATATTTAAACCATTACTTCTTATAGTTATAAAAGAAATTGGAAGATGATTAAATAAGGAAAGTTGAAGTCCCTCCTTCCATTGACCCGGAGAATATCTCTTTCAAGTGACTAGGGTTCTTAGCCATACGAAATAGAGTCTATATGTCCATCCATCGCTCCTATAAGCGGTCTTGCAAAAATCTAAATTCTCAAAAAAATAAAAAAATAAATCGGGTATGCAGATAAAGCGCACAACCAATAAAGCTATTCACTATCAAAAAAAAAAAACAAAAAGGGGAAAATATGACCTTGTCCAACTTCCTTGCATTAAGAGCACGCACATATTCCACGCCTTCTCTTGAAGTAGAAGGCAGGGATCGTAATTGCGGAACACCCTCTTTTCCAAATCAAAGAACGCGTTAGAATAAGCGAAAGATGATAAATTTAATTGAATTGAGAAGATTGAAGGCGTCAGCGATAAAGGGTCGTGTGGATTGAGAATCACCTGAAGGTCTTGGCCGTTCTCGGGTGAACTCATCCACAGGCGTGATATAACTTTGACCTTCATTTTTACGTAGAAAGAGCAAACTTCTGTTTAGCTTCTTCATTGCCAAATTCAGGAGCTTGATGTTGCTAAAATGCGAGTCAGCAGCGTAAGATAAATGCGGTCCTACGAGTTTTCACCCTGGCGAGTTGACTCTGTTATAGGATCGTAGGCTGTAGAATCATTTGTAGTATCGTGGTTCAGGCTCGACAAATCGTAGGATCGTCGTCACTCTCTCTGCAACCTCGATCGCTCTCTCACGGTTCCTAGGGTAGACACTTGAGGAACCAAGCTTGTGTTAGTGGGCGGATCAGGCAAACACAACAACAGGCCCAAGCGGGTTAAAAAACCCAATTGACTAGGTCTTTGTTTGTTTTAGATTTTAGAATCTGTTTGGACCTAAAATCAATTCAGCATTTTTAGTTACTATTTATGTGTTAGTTTTAGATTTTAGCAAATTTGAGAATCTTGTTTGTACTTTAGAATCAATTCTAGTAGAATCTACAACATCCAAGTTTTAGTTCGAGAATAATTGATTCTAGATATGGGACCCACAAAATATTTCATATTTACACTTCAAAAGTGATTCTACTTTGTCAACCAAACATAAATCAATTTTTTGAACTCACTTTTAAACTACCATTATCAAACACAAATCAATTTTTTTAAACTCAATTTTTTAAAATCAATTTTTAAACAAGATTCTTCACAATCTATTTTACGAATCTAAAACAAGCGGACCCTAGATCGATTCATTTCTAAATAAATTGAGATATTTTGGTTGTGTCAAGGCACACCTTTATTATTTATACGTTTGTTACAAATTTTGTTTCTGATTTTTGACTCATCACATTGTTATCCTTTGTGCATTATGCATCCTACAGATGCCACATGATGCTAAATATTAGGATCTATATATCACTAGTCTGAAATACACCTAAAACACATATTTATAACTTGCCGGTTTTGGGGATAACTTGGCGTAACATATCTTGTGGTGGCATTTTTGAAATAAAATGATGAAATTGGGAGATCTATGGGCGGTTTTAGGATAAAACCGTGATCGTATGTAGCGATACCTATGGCGCCGGTTTAGGGTAAAACATGATCGTATCTCCAAGACATATGGCGCCGATTTTAAGTTAAAACAGCGATCGTATGTAACCTTGAGACATATGGCGCCGGTTTACCCTAAAGCGGCGCCATATGTTTAAAAATATTGTGAGACTTATGGCGCCGGTTTAAGTAAAAACCTCGGTTGTATGTAATCACGATACCTATGGCGCGGTTTAGGGTAAAACAGCGGTCGTATCTCAACACCTATGGCGCGGTTTTAAGTTAAAACCGCGGTCGTATGTAACGCGAGACATATGACCGCCTTCACGTCTGGAGACATGACGAAGGAAGAAGCGGCGGCGGAGGAAAAACGAGGCCAAGCAAGAGGTCGGTGCAAGAGGTCGGTGCGACCTTGATGCCATGAAGCAAGAGGTCGGTGCAGCCACGATCACGAGAGAGACCCGCGAAGCAAGAGGTCGGTGAAGAGGTCGGTCCGCTGACGAAGGAAGAAGCGGCCAGACCAGGCCAAGAAAGAGGTCGGTGCAAGAGGTCGGTGCGGCCTTGATGCCCGCGAAGCAAGAGGTCGGTGCGGCCTTGATGCGAGAGAGACCACGAAGCAAGAGGTCGGTGCGGCCTTGATGAAAGCGAAGCAAGAGGTCGGTGCAGCCTTGATGCGAGAGAGACCACGAAGCAAGAGGTCGATCCGCTGACGAAGGAAGAAGCGGCCAGACCAGGCGAAAGAAGAGTCGGTGCAAAGTCGGTGCGACCTTGATGCCCGCGAAGCAAGGTCGGTGCAGCCTTGATGCCCGCGAAGCAAGAAGGTCGGTGCGGCATTGATGTGAGAGACCCGCGAAGCAAGAGGTCGATCCGCTGACGAAGGAAGAAGCGGCGGACCAGGCCAAGCAAGAGGTCGGTGCGACCTTGATGCCAAGAAGCAAGAGGTCGGTGCGGCCTTGATGCGAGAGAGACCACGAAGCAAGAGGTCGGTGCGACCTTGATGCGATCTCGACCCATTACCATTACCATTAAAATTCAAGTTTATTTCCAAATAACCTTTTAAATCATTCGAGAACTATCAAAAATCCATCACATGGCAAACCAAATTACCGCCTCTTCTCTTCCAAACTTTTCCATTCTCAAACTAAGAGCACAACACTATAATTAAACCATTACTTCCTATAGTTATAAAAGAAATTGGAAGATGATTAAATAAGGAAAATTGAAAGACCTCCATCCATTGAGCAGGAGAATATCTCTTTCAAGTGACTAGGGTTCTTAGCCATACGAAATAGAGTCTATATGTCCATCCATCGCTCCTATAAGCGGTCTTGCAAAAATCTAAATTCTCAAAAAAAAAAAAAATAAATCGGGAGTAGCAGATAATTGCACAACCAATAAAGCTATTCACTATCAAAAAAAAAAACAAAAAGGGGAAAATATGACCTTGTCCAACTTCTTTGCATTAAAAGCACGCACATATTCCACCGCTTCTCTTAGTAGAAGGCAGGGATCGTAATTGCGGAACACCCTCTTTTCCAAATCAAAGAACAGCGTTAGAATAAGCGAAAGATGATAAATTTAATTGAATTGAGAAGATTGAAGGCGTCAGCGATAAAGGGTCGTGTGGATTGAGAATCACCTGAAGGTCTTGGCCGTTCTCGGGTGAACTCATCCACGAGGCGTGATATAACTTTGACCTTCATTTTACGTAGAAAGAGCAAACTCTGTTTCGCTTCTTCATGCCAAATTCAGGGCGATGTTGCTAAAATGCGAGTCAGCAGCGTAAGATAAATGCGGTCCTACGAGTTTTCACCCCCTGGCGAGTTGACTCTGTTATAGGATCGTAGGCTGTAGAATCATTTGTAGTATCGTGGTTAGGCTCGACAAATCGTAGGATCGTCGTCACTCTCTCTGCAACCTCGATCGCTCTCTCACGGTTCCTAGGGTAGACACTTGAGGAACCAAGCTTGTGTTAGTGGGCGGATCAGGCAAACACAACAACAGCCCAAGCGGGTTAAAAAAACCCAATTGACTAGGTGCTGTTTGTTTTAGATTTTAGAATCCTGTTTGGACCCTAAAATCAATTCCGGCATTTTTTTTAGTTACTATTTATGTGTTAGTTTTAGATTTTAGCAAATTTCAGAATCTTGTTTGTACTTTAGAATCAATTCTAGTAGAATCTACAACATCCAAGTTTTTCCGTTCAGAATAATTGATTCTAGATATGGGACCCACAAAATATTTCATATTTACACTTCAAAAGTGATTCTACTTTGTCAACCAAACATAAATCAATTTTTTGAACTCACTTTTAAACTACCATTATCAAACACAAATCAATTTTTTTTAAACTCAATTTTTTTAAAATCAATTTTTTTAAACAAGATTCTTCACAATCTATTTTACCAGAATCTAAAACAAACGGACCCTAGATCGATTCATTTCTAAATAAATTGAGATATTTTCAGTTGTGTCAAGGCACCTTTATTATTTATCGTTTGTTACAAATTTTGTTCTGATTTTTGACTCATCACATTGTTATCACTTGTGCATTATGCATCCTACAGATGCCACATGATGCTAAATATTAGGATCTATATATCACTAGTGCGAAATACACCTAAAACACATATTTATAACTTGCGGTTTTGGGGATAGCAGGCGTAACATATATGCAGTGGCATTTTGAAATAAAATGATGAAATTGGGAGATCTATGGCGCGGTTTTAGGATAAAACAGCGATCGTATGTAGCGATACCTATGGCGCCGGTTTTAGGGTAAAACCGTGATCGTATCTCCAAGACATATGGCGCCGATTTTAAGTTAAAACATGATCGTATGTAACCTTGAGACATATGGCGCCGGTTTTACCTAAAGCCGGCGCCATATGTTTAAAAATATTGTGAGACTTATGGCGCGGTTTTAAGTAAAAACCTCGGTTGTATGTAATCACGATACCTATGGCGCCGGTTTTAGGGTAAAGCGCGGTCGTATCTCCAACACCTATGGCGCGGTTTTAAGTTAAAACGCGGTCGTATGTAACTTGAGACATATGACCGCCTTCACGTCTGGAGACGCGGCGAAGGAAGAAGCGGCGGAGGAAAAACCAGGCCAAGCAAGAGGTCGGTGCAAGAGGTCGGTGCGACCTTGATGCCATGAAGCAAGAGGTCGGTGCAGCCACGATCACGAGAGAGACCACGAAGCAAGAGGTCGGTGCAAGAGGTCGGTCCGCTGACGAAGGAAGAAGCGGCGGACCAGGCCAAGAGGTCGGTGCAAGAGGTCGGTGCGGCCTTGATGCGAAGCAAGAGGTCGGTGCGGCCTTGATGCGAGAGAGACCACGAAGCGAAGGTCGGTGCGGCCTTGATGAAAGCGAAGAAGGTCGGTGCAGCGAAGAGAGAGACCAAGAGGTCGGTCCGCGGCGAAGGAAGAAGCGGCCAGCGGCCAAGAAGAGGTCGGTGAAGAGGTCGGTGCGGCCTTGATGCCACGAAGCAAGAGGTCGGTGCGACCTTGATGCCCGCGAAGCAAGAGGTCGGTGCGGCATTGATGTGAGAGACCACGAAGCAAGAGGTCGATCCGCTGACGAAGGAAGAAGCGGCGTGAGACCAGGCCAAGCAAGAGGTCGGTGCGACCTTGATGCGAAGCAAGAGGTCGGTGCGACCTTGATGCGAGAGAGACCACGAAGCAAGAGGTCGGTGCGACCTTGATGCGATCTCGACCCATTACCATTACCATTAAAATTCAAGTTTATTTCCAAATAACCTTTTAAATCATTCGAGAACTATCAAAAATCCATCACATGGCAAACCAAATTACCGCCTCTTCTCTTCCAAACTTTTCCATTCTCAAACTAAAACCTGACACTATAATTAAACCATTACTTCCTATAGTTATAAAAGAAATTGGAAGATGATTAAATAAGGAAAGTTGAAGTACCTCCATCCATTGAGCAGGAGAATATCTCTTTCAATGACTAGGGTTCTTAGCCATACACGAAATAGAGTCTATATGTCCATCCATCGCTCCTATAAGCGGTCTTGCAAAAATCTAAATTCTCAAAAAAATAAAAAAATAAATCGAGGGTAGCAGGATAAAGCGCCTGACCAATAAAAGCTATTCACTATCAAAAAAAAAAAACAAAAAGGGAAAATATGACCTTGTCCAACTTCCTTGCATTAAGAGCACGCACATATTCCACAGCCTTCTCTTGAGGCGAAGGCAGGGATCGTAATTGCGGAACACCCTCTTTTCCAAATCAAAGAACAGCGTTAGAATAAGCGAAAGATGATAAATTTAATTGAATTGAGAAGATTGAAAGGCGTCAGCGATAAAGGGTCGTGTGGATTGAGAATCACCTGAAGGTCTTGGCCGTTCTCGGGTGAACTCATCCACGCAGGCGTGATATAACTTTGACCTTCATTTTTACGTAGAAAGAGCAAACTACATTTAGCTTCTTCAAGCCAAATTCAGGGCTTGATGTTGCTAAAATGCGAGTCAGCAGCGTAAGATAAATGCGGTCCTACGAGTTTTCACCTGGCGAGTTGACTCTGTTATAGGATCGTAGGCTGTAGAATCATTTGTAGTATCGTGGTTAGGCTCGACAAATCGTAGGATCGTCGTCACTCTCTCTGCAACCTCGATCGCTCTCTACGGTTCCTAGGGTAGACACTTGAGGAACCAAGCTTGTGTTAGTGGGCGGATCCGGCAAACACAACAACAGGCCCAAGCGGGTTAAAACCCAATTGACTAGGTCTTTGTTTGTTTTAGATTTTAGAATCTGTTTGGACCTAAAATCAATTACGGCATTTTTAGTTACTATTTATGTGTTAGTTTTAGATTTTAGCAAATTTGAATCTTGTTTGTACTTTAGAATCAATTCTAGTAGAATCTACAACATCCAAGTTTTAGATTCAGAATAATTGATTCTAGATATGGGACCCACAAAATATTTCATATTTACACTTCAAAAGTGATTCTACTTTGTCAACCAAACATAAATCAATTTTTTTTAACTCACTTTTAAACTACCATTATCAAACACAAATCAATTTTTTTTAAACTCAATTTTTAAAATCAATTTTTAAACAAGATTCTTCACAATCTATTTTACGAGAATCTAAAACAAGCGGACCCTAGATCGATTCATTTCTAAATAAATTGAGATATTTTCAGTTGTGTCAAGGCACCTTTATTATTTATACGTTTGTTACAAATTTTGTTTCTGATTTTTGACTCATCACATTGTTATCATTGTGCATTATGCATCCTACAGATGCCACATGATGCTAAATATTAGGATCTATATATCACTAGTCTGAAATACACCTAAAACACATATTTATAAGCCGGTTTTGGGGATAGCAGGCGTAACATATATGTGAGTGGCATTTTGAAATAAAATGATGAAATTGGGAGATCTATGGCGCGGTTTTAGGATAAAACAGCGATCGTATGTAAGCGATACCTATGGCGCGGTTTTAGGGTAAAGCAGTGATCGTATCTCCAAGACATATGGCGCGATTTTAAGTTAAAACAGCGATCGTATGTAACAGCTGAGACATATGGCGCCGGTTTACCTAAAGCGGCGCCATATGTTTAAAAATATTGTGAGACTTATGGCGCGGTTTTAAGTAAAAACCTCGGTTGTATGTAATCACGATACCTATGGCGCGGTTTTAGGGTAAACCGCGGTCGTATCTCAACACCTATGGCGCGGTTTTAAGTTAAAACGCGGTCGTATGTAACGCGAGACATATGACCGCCTTCACGTCTGGAGACCGCGGCGAAGGAAGAAGCGGCGGAGGAAGCCAGGCCAAGCAAGAGGTCGGTGCAAGAGGTCGGTGCGGCCTTGATGCCATGAAGCAAGAGGTCGGTGCAGCCTTGATGCGAGAGAGACCACGAAGCAAGAGGTCGGTGAAAGAGGTCGGTCCGCGGCGAAGGAAGAAGCGGCCAGACCAGGCCAAGAAAGAGGTCGGTGCAAGAGTCGGTGCGGCCTTGATGGCGAAGCAAGAAGGTCGGTGCGACCTTGATCACGTGAGAGAGACCCGCGAAGCAAGAGGTCGGTCCTTGATGAAGCGAAGCAAGCGGTCACGGCCTTGATCAGAGGCGAAAGAAAGGTCGGTGCAGCCTTGATGCCCGCGAAGCAAGAGGTCGGTCGTGCGACCTTGATGCCCGCGAAGCGAGGTCGGTGCGGCCTTGATGCCCGCGAAGCAAGAGGTCGGTGCGGCATTGATGTGAGAGACCACGAAGCAAGAGGTCGGTCCGCTGACGAAGGAAGAAGCGGCGGCGGACCAGGCCAAGCAAGAGGTCGGTGCGGCCTTGATGCCAGAAGCAAGAGGTCGGTGCGACCTTGATGCGAGAGAGACCACGAAGCAAGAGGTCGGTGCGACCTTGATGCGATCTCGACCCATTACCATTACCATTAAAATTCAAGTTTATTTCCAAATAACCTTTTAAATCATTCGAGAACTATCAAAAATCCATCACATGGCAAACCAAATTCCCGCCTCTTCTCTTCCAAACTTTTCCATTCTCAAACTAAGAGCACAACACTATAATTAAACCATTACTTCCTATAGTTATAAAAGAAATTGGAAGATGATTAAATAAGGAAAGTTGAAGTACCTCCATCCATTGAGCAGGAGAATATCTCTTTCAAGTGACTAGGGTTCTTAGCCATACACGAAATAGAGTCTATATGTCCATCCATCGCTCCTATAAGCGGTCTTGCAAAAATCTAAATTCTCAAAAAAAAAAAAAAATAAATCAGGGTATGAGATAAAGCTGCACAACCAATAAAAGCTATTCACTATCAAAAAAAAAAAGGGGAAAATATGACCTTGTCCAACTTCCTTTGCATTAAAAGCACGCACATATTCCACGCCTTCTCTTGAGTAGAAGGCAGGGATCGTAATGCGGAACACCCTCTTTTCCAAATCAAAGAACAGCGTTAGAATAAGCGAAAGATGATAAATTTAATTGAATTGAGAAGATTGAAAGGCGTCAGCGATAAAGGGTCGTGTGGATTGAGAATCACCTGAAGGTCTTGGCCGTTCTCGGGTGAACTCATCCACAGGCGTGATATAACTTTGACCTTCATTTTTACGTAGAAAGAGCAAACTCTGTTTAGCTTCTTCAAGCGCCAAATTCAGGAGCGATGTTGCTAAAATGCGAGTCAGCAGCGTAAGATAAATGCGGTCCTCACGAGTTTTCACCCCTGGCGAGTTGACTCTGTTATAGGATCGTGGCACTGTAGAATCATTTGTAGTATCGTGGTTAGGCTCGACAAATCGTAGGATCGTCGTCACTCTCTCTGCAACCTCGATCGCTCTCTACGGTTCCTAGGGTAGACACTTGAGGAACCAAGCTTGTGTTAGTGGGCGGATCCGGCAAACACAACAACAGGCCCAGCGGGTTAAAACCCGATTGACTAGGTCTTTGTTTGTTTTAGATTTTAGAATCTGTTTGGACCTAAAATCAATGCGGCATTTTTAGTCATTATTTATTTGTTAGTTTTAGATTTTACCAAATTTCAGAATCTTGTTTGTACTATAGAATCAATTCTAGTAGAATCTACAACATCCAAGTTTTCACGTTCAGAATAATTGATTCTAGATCTGGGACCCACAAAATATTTCATATTTACACTTCAAAAGTGATTCTACTTTGTCAACCAAACATAAATCAATTTTTGAACTCACTTTTAAACTACCATTATCAAACACAAATCAATTTTTTAAACTCAATTTTTTAAAATCAATTTTTTAAACAAGATTCTTCACAATCTATTTTACGAGAATCTAAAACAAGCGGACCCTAGATCGATTCATTTCTAAATAAATTGAGATATTTTCAGTTGTGTCAAGGCACCTTTATTATTTATCGTTTGTTACAAATTTTGTTCTGATTTTTGACTCATCACATTGTTATCACTTGTGCATTATGCATCCTACAGATGCCACATGATGCTAAATATTAGGATCTATATATCACTAGTGCGAAATACACCTAAAACACATATTTATAACTTGCCGGTTTTGGGGATAAGGCGTAACATATCTTGTGGTGGCATTTTTGAAATAAAATGATGAAATTGGGAGATCTATGGCGTAGGTTTAGGATAAAACCATGATCGTATGTAAGCGATACCTATGGCGCGGTTTTAGGGTAAAACATGATCGTATCTCCAAGACATATGGCGCCGATTTTAAGTTAAAACCGCGATCGTATGTAACCTTGAGACATATGGCGCCGGTTTTACCTAAAACCGGCGCCATATGTTTAAAAATATTGTGAGACTTATGGCGCGGTTTTAAGTAAAAACCTCGGTTGTATGTAATCACGATACCTATGGCGCCGGTTTTAGGGTAAAGCGCGGTCGTATCTCAACACCTATGGCGGCGGTTTTAAGTTAAAACGCGGTCGTATGTAACGCGAGACATATGACCGCCTTCACGTCTGGAGACCGCTGACGAAGGAAGAAGCAGCGGCGGAGGAAAGACAGGCCAAGCAAGAGGTCGGTGCAAGAGGTCGGTGCAGCCTTGATGCCATGAAGCAAGAGGTCGGTGCAGCCTTGATGCGAGAGAGACCACGAAGCAAGAGGTCGGGGCAAGAGGTCGGTCCCGTGACGAACGAAGAAGCAGCAGCGGGCAGGCCAAGAAAGAGGTCGGTGCAAGAGGTCGGTGCAGCCTTGATGAAACGAAGCAAGAGGTCGGTGCAGCCTTGATGCGAGAGAGACCACGAAGCAAGAGGTCGGTCCCGCGACGAAGGAAGAAGCAGCAGCGAACAGGCCAAGAAAGAGGTCGGTGCAGCCTTGATGCCACGAAGCAAGAGGTCGGTGCAGCCTTGATGCCACGAAGCAAGAGGTCGGTGCAGCATTGATGTGAGGGACCACGAAGCAAGAGGTCGATCCGCTGACGAAGGAAGAAGCGGCAGCGGACAGGCCAAGCAAGAGGTCGGTGCAGCCTTGATGCCAAGAAGCAAGAGGTCGGTGCAGCCTTGATGCGAGAGAGACCACGAAGCAAGAGGTCGGTGCAGCCTTGATGCGATCTCGACCCATTACCATTACCATTAAAATTCAAGTTTATTTCCAAATAACCTTTTAAATCATTCCAGAACTATCAAAAATCCATCACATGGCAAACCAAATTACCGCCTCTTCTCTTCCAAACTTTTCCATTCTCAAACTAAGAGCACAACACTATAATTAAACCATTACTTCCTATAGTTATAAAAGAAATTGGAAGATGATTAAATAAGGAAAGTTGAAGTACCTCCATCCATTGAGCAGGAGAATATCTCTTTCAAGCTGACTAGGGTTCTTAGCCATACGAAATAGAGTCTATATGTCCATCCATCGCTCCTATAAGCGGTCTTGCAAAAATCTAAATTCTCAAAAAAAAAAAATAAATCGAGGGTAACAGATAAAGCTGCACAACCAATAAAAGCTATTCACTATCAAAAAAACAAAAAGGGGAAAATATGACCTTGTCCAACTTCTTTGCATTAAGAGCACGCACATATTCCACGCCTTCTCTTGAGGTAGAAGGCAGGGATCGTAATTGCGGAACACCCTCTTTTCCAAATCAAAGAACAGCGTTAGAATAGCGAAAGATGATAAATTTAATTGAATTGAGAAGATTGAAGGCGTCAGCGATAAAGGGTCGTGTGGATTGAGAATCACCTGAAGGTCTTGGCCGTTCTCGGGTGAACTCATCCGCAGGCGTGATATAACTTTGACCTTCATTTTACGTAGAAAGAGCAAACTCTGTTTCGCTTCTTCAAGCCAAATTCGGGGCGATGTTGCTAAAATGCGAGTCAGCAGCGTAAGATCGTGCGGTCCTACGAGTTTTCACCCCCTGGCGAGTTGACTCTGTTATAGGATCGTGGCTGTAGAATCATTTGTAGTATCGTGGTTCGGCTCGACAAATCGTAGGATCGTCGTCACTCTCTCTGCAACCTCGATCGCTCTCTCACGGTTCCTAGGGTAGACACTTGAGGAACCAAGCTTGTGTTAGTGGGCGGATCAAGCAAACACAACAACAGGCCCAAGCGGGTTAAAAACCCAATTGACTAGGTCTTTGTTTGTTTTAGATTTTAGAATCTGTTTGGACCTAAAATCAATTACAGCATTTTTAGTTACTATTTATGTGTTAGTTTTAGATTTTAGCAAATTTCAGAATCTTGTTTGTACTTTAGAATCAATTCTAGTAGAATCTACAACATCCAAGTTTTTCCGTTCAGAATAATTGATTCTAGATATGGGACCCACAAAATATTTCATATTTACACTTCAAAAGTGATTCTACTTTGTCAACCAAACATAAATCAATTTTTTTGAACTCACTTTTAAACTACCATTATCAAACACAAATCAATTTTTTTTAAACTCAATTTTTTTAAAATCAATTTTTTTAAACAAGATTCTTCACAATCTATTTTACCAGAATCTAAAACAAGCGGACCCTAGATCGATTCATTTCTAAATAAATTGAGATATTTTTCGGTTGTGTCAAGGCACCTTTATTATTTATCGTTTGTTACAAATTTTGTTCTGATTTTTGACTCATCACATTGTTATCACTTGTGCATTATGCATCCTACAGATGCCACATGATGCTAAATATTAGGATCTATATATCACTAGTGCGAAATACACCTAAAACACATATTTATAACTTGCCGGTTTTGGGGATAGCAGCGTAACATACTCTTAGTGGTGGCATTTTGAAATAAAATGATGAAATTGGGAGATCTATGGCGCGGTTTTAGGATAAAACAGCGATCGTATGTAGCGATACCTATGGCGCCGGTTTAGGGTAAAACATGATCGTATCTCCAAGACATATGGCGTAGATTTTAAGTTAAAACATGATCGTATGTAACGCTTGAGACATATGGCGCGGTTTTACCTAAAACGGCGCCATATGTTTAAAAATATTGTGAGACTTATGGCGCCGGTTTAAGTAAAAACCTCGGTTGTATGTAATGCGATACCTATGGCGCGGTTTTAGGGTAAAACCGCGGTCGTATCTCAACACCTATGGCGCCCGGTTTTAAGTTAAAACCGCGGTCGTATGTAACGCGAGACATATGACCGCCTTCACGTCTGGAGACCGCGGCGAAGGAAGAAGCGGCGGCGGAGGAAAGACAGGCCAAGCAAGAGGTCGGTGCAAGAGGTCGGTGCAGCCTTGATGCCATGAAGCAAGAGGTCGGTGCAGCCCTGATGCGAGAGAGACCACGAAGCAAGAGGTCGGTGCAAGAGGTCGGTCCGCTGACGAAGGAAAAGCGGCGAGACCAGGCCAAGAAAGAGGTCGGTGCAAGAGGTCGGTGCAGCCTTGATGCCCGCAAAGCAAGGTCGGTGCGGCATTGATGCGAGAGACCACGAAGCAAGAGGTCGGTGCAGCCTTGATGAAACGAAGCAAGAGGTCGGTGCAGCCTTGATGCGAGAGAGACCACGAAGCAAGAGGTCGGTCCCGCGACGAAGGAAGAAGCAGCAGCGGACAGGCCAAGAAAGAGGTCGGTGCAAGAGGTCGGTGCAGCCTTGATGCCACGAAGCAAGAGGTCGGTGCAGCCTTGATGCCACGAAGCAAGAGGTCGGTGCAGCATTGATGTGAGAGACCACGAAGCAAGAGGTCGGTCCCGCGACGAAGGAAGAAGCAGCAGCGGACAGGCCAAGCAAGAGGTCGGTGCAGCCTTGATGCCAAGAAGCAAGAGGTCGGTGCAGCCTTGATGCGAGAGAGACCACGAAGCAAGAGGTCGGTGCAGCCTTGATGCGATCTCGACCCATTACCATTACCATTAAAATTCAAGTTTATTTCCAAATAACCTTTTAAATCATTCCAGAACTATCAAAAATCCATCACATGGCAAACCAAATTACCGCCTCTTCTCTTCCAAACTTTTCCATTCTCAAACTAAGAGCACAACACTATAATTAAACCATTACTTCCTATAGTTATAAAAGAAATTGGAAGATGATTAAATAAGGAAAGTTGAAGTACCTCCATCCATTGAACCGGAGAATATCTCTTTCAACTGACTAGGGTTCTTAGCCATACACGAAATAGAGTCTATATGTCCATCCATCGCTCCTATAAACGGTCTTGCAAAAATCTAAATTCTCAAAAAAAAAATAAATAAATCAGGAGTATGAGATAAAGCTGCACAACCAATAAAAGCTATTCACTATCAAAAAAACAAAAAGGGAAAATATGACCTTGTCCAACTTCCTTTGCATTAAACACGCACATATTCCAGCCTTCTCTTGAGGTAGAAGGCAGGGATCGTAATGCGGAACACCCTCTTTTCCAAATCAAAGAACAGCGTTAGAATAAGCGAAAGATGATAAATTTAATTGAATTGAGAAGATTGAAAGGCGTCAGCGATAAAGGTCGTGTGGATTGAGAATCACCTGAAGGTCTTGGCCGTTCTCGGGTGAACTCATCCGCAGGCGTGATATAACTTTGACCTTCATTTTTACGTAGAAAGAGCAAACTACATTTCGCTTCTTCATTGCCAAATTCGGGAGCGATGTTGCTAAAATGCGAGTCAGCAGCGTAAGATCGTGCGGTCCTACGAGTTTTCACCTGGCGAGTTGACTCTGTTATAGGATCGCCGGCTGTAGAATCATTTGTAGTATCGTGGTTAGGCTCGACAAATCGTAGGATCGTCGTCACTCTCTCTGCAACCTCGATCGCTCTCTACGGTTCCTAGGGTAGACACTTGAGGAACCAAGCTTGTGTTAGTGGGCGGATCCGGCAAACACAACAACAGCCCAAGCGGGTTAAAAAACCCAATTGACTAGGTCTTTGTTTGTTTTAGATTTTAGAATCTGTTTGGACCTAAAATCAATGCAGCATTTTTAGTTACTATTTATGTGTTAGTTTTAGATTTTAGCAAATTTCAGAATCTTGTTTGTACTTTAGAATCAATTCTAGTAGAATCTACAACATCCAAGTTTTAGTTCAGAATAATTGATTCTAGATATGGGACCCACAAAATATTTCATATTTACACTTCAAAAATAAATCTACTTTGGCAACCAAACATAAATCAATTTTTGAACTCACTTTTAAACTACCATTATCAAACACAAATCAATTTTTTTAAACTCAATTTTTTAAAATCAATTTTTAAACAAGATTCTTCACAATCTATTTTACGAATCTAAAACAAGCGGACCCTAGATCGATTCATTTCTAAATAAATTGAGATATTTTCAGTTGTGTCAAGGCACCTTTATTATTTATCGTTTGTTACAAATTTTGTTCTGATTTTTGACTCATCACATTGTTATCACTTGTGCATTATGCATCCTACAGATGCCACATGATGCTAAATATTAGGATCTATATATCACTAGTCTGAAATACACCTAAAACACATATTTATAACTTGCCGGTTTTGGGGATAGCAGGCGTAACATATATGCAGTGGCATTTTGAAATAAAATGATGAAATTGGGAGATCTATGGCGCGGTTTTAGGATAAAACAGCGATCGTATGTAAGCGATACCTATGGCGCCGGTTTTAGGGTAAAGCATGATCGTATCTCCAAGACATATGGCGCCGATTTTAAGTTAAAACAGCGATGCGTATGTAACCTTGAGACATATGGCGCGGTTTTACCTAAAACCGGCGCCATATGTTTAAAAATATTGTGAGACTTATGGCGCGGTTTAAGTAAAAACCTCGGTTGTATGTAATACACGATACCTATGGCGCCGGTTTAGGGTAAAACGCGGTCGTATCTCAACACCTATGGCGCGGTTTTAAGTTAAAACGCGGTCGTATGTAACAGCGAGACATATGACCGCCTTCACGTCTGGAGACCCGCGACGAAGGAAGACGCGGCAGCGGAGGAAACACAGGCCAAGCAAGAGGTGGGTGCAAGAGGTCGGTGCAGCCTTGATGCCATGAAGCAAGAGGTCGGTGCAGCCCTGATGCGAGAGAGACCACGAAGCAAGAGGTCGGTGAAAGAGGTCGGTCCGCTGACGAAGGAAGAAGCGGCGGCGGACAGGCCAAGAAAGAGGTCGGTGCAAGAGGTCGGTGCGGCCTTGATGAAACGAAGCAAGAGGTCGGTGCAGCCTTGATGCGAGAGAGACCACGAAGCAAGAGGTCGGTCCCGCGACGAAGGAAGAAGCGGCGGCCAGACCAGGCCAAGAAAGAGGTCGGTGCAGAAGTGGTGCAGGCCTTGATGCCCGCGAAGCAAGAGGTCGGTGCAGCCTTGATGCCACGAAGCAAGAGGTCGGGGCAGCATTGATGTGACAGACCACGAAGCAAGAGGTCGGTCCGCTGACGAAGGAAGAAGCGGCAGCGGACAGGCCAAGCAAGAGGTCGGTGCGGCCTTGATGCCAGAAGCAAGAGGTCGGTGCAGCCTTGATGCGAGAGAGACCACGAAGCAAGAGGTCGGTGCGAGCTTGATGCGATCTCGACCCATTACCATTACCATTAAAATTCAAGTTTATTTCCAAATAACCTTTTACATCATTCCAGAACTCACAAAAATGCATCCCATGGCAAACCAAATTACCGCCTCTTCTCTACCAAACTTTTCCATTCTCAAACTAAGAGCACAACACTATAATTAAACCATTACTTCCTATAGTTATAAAGAAATTGGAAGATGATTAAATAAGGAAAGTTGAAGTACCTCCATCCATTGAGCAGGAGAATATCTCTTTCAAGCTGACTAGGGTTCTTAGCCATACACGAAATAGAGTCTATATGTCCATCCATCGCTCCTATAAGCGGTCTTGCAAAAATCTAAATTCTCAAAAAAATAAAAAATAAATCAGGAGTAGCAGATAAGCGCCTGACCAATAAAAGCTATTCACTATCAAAAAAAAAACAAAAAGGAAAATATGACCTTGTCCAACTTCAACGTGCATTAAAACACGCACATATTCCACGCCTTCTCTTGAGTAGAAGGCAGGGATCGTAATTGCGGAACACCCTCTTTTCCAAATCAAAGAACAGCGTTAGAATAAGCGAAAGATGATAAATTTAATTGAATTGAGAAGATTGAAGAGCGTCAGCGATAAAGGGTCGTGTGGATTGAGAATCACCTGAAGGTCTTGGCCGTTCTCGGGTGAACTCATCCCGCAGGCGTGATATAACTTTGACCTTCATTTTTACGTAGAAAGAGCAAACTCTGTTTAGCTTCTTCATTGCCAAATTCGGGAAGCAGTGTTGCTAAAATGCGAGTCAGCGCGTAAGATAAATGCGGTCCTCACGAGTTTTCACCCCTGGCGAGTTGACTCTGTTATAGGATCGCCGGCTGTAGAATCATTTGTAGTATCGTGGTTCGGCTCGACAAATCGTAGGATCGTCGTCACTCTCTCTGCAACCTCGATCGCTCTCTACGGTTCCTAGGGTAGACACTTGAGGAACCAAGCTTGTGTTAGTGGGCGGATCAAGCAAACACAACAACGAGCCCAAGCGGGTTAAAACCCGATTGACTAGGTCTTTGTTTGTTTTAGATTTTAGAATCTGTTTGGACCTAAAATCAATTACGGCATTTTTAGTTACTATTTATGTGTTAGTTTTAGATTTTAGCAAATTTGAGAATCTTGTTTGTACTTTAGAATCAATTCTAGTAGAATCTACAACATCCAAGTATTTCCGTTCAGAATAATTGATTCTAGATATGGGGCCCACAAAATATTTCATATTTACACTTCAAAACTGAATCTACTTTGTCAACCAAACATAAATCAATTTTTGAACTCACTTTTAAACTACCATTATCAAACACAAATCAATTTTTTTAAACTCAATTTTTTAAAATCAATTTTTTTAAACAAGATTCTTCACAATCTATTTTACGAATCTAAAACAAGCGGACCCTAGATCGATTCATTTCTAAATAAATTGAGATATTTTCAGTTGTGTCAAGGCACCTTTATTATTTATCGTTTGTTACAAATTTTGTTTACAGTTTTTTGACTCTTCACATTGTTATCACTGTGCATTATGCATCCTACAGATGCCACATGATGCTAAATATTAGGATCTATATATCACTAGTGCGAAATACACCTAAAACACATATTTATAACGCCGGTTTTGGGGATAACCGGCGTAACATATAACGCGGTGGCATTTTTGAAATAAAATGATGAAATTAGGAGATCTATGGCGCCGGTTTTAGGATAAAACCGCGGTCGTATGTAAAGCGATACCTATGGCGCCGGTTTTAGGGTAAAACCGCGGTCGTATCTTGTAACACCTGAGGACGAGATCGACATCGTATTAGGACGACGTATCGAGACCTCGACCAAGACCTTGTGTCGAGATCCCGTGCCAAGATCGTTTGTCGAGGTAATTTGTCGAGCTGAGGAGACTGCGTGCACTAGCTGTTGAGCTGAGGAAGTCGGGTGTCGAGCTGAGGAGGCCGCGTGCACGAACTCGTGTTAGAACCTCGTGCGCTTGCACGAGCACCCTTGTCGACATCGTGTCGAGATGATAACTCGTATTCTTTCGAACGTTATTCAGCGCTATTATTATATTGTTTGTAATAATTATATTGTCGGCTTGCCGTTCTCGTCGCGTGTCTAGACCGTTGACCGACAGAGTAGAGGGTAATTATGAGAGAGGAACGATTAGACGGGTAGATTGATTGATGGGATTGGTGTAACACCTGAGGACGAGATCGACATCGTATTAGGACGACGTATCGAGACCTCGACCAAGACCTTGTGTCGAGATCCCGTGACTAGATCGTTTGCCGAGATCATTTGTCGAGCTGATGAGACCACGTGCACTAGCTGCTGAGCTGAGGAGGTCGGGTGTCGAGTTGATGAAGTCGCGTCTGGTGATGAGGGCGCAAGTCGGTGAGAGACGCGTTCACGAACTTCGTGTTAGAACCTTATGCGTTTGCACGAGCACTCTTGTCGACATCGTGTCGAGATGATACCTCGTATTATTTGAGCGTTATTCGGCGTTATTATTATATTGTTTGTAATTATTACATTGTCGGCTTGTCGTTGGCCAAGCGAGTAGAGGTAATTATGAGAGGAGCGAGTTAACGGGTAGATGATTGATGGGATTGGCATCTTATAGCTGGAGTTACGTTTATACCCCTATCTGCGGTGTATACCACGGCCGTTTCCCTCACACTCATTTCTCTTTTCTTCTTTCTTCTTCCTTCCTTACGCTCTGTGTTTCGTTGTTTTCTTAAAAATCTTCATCAGCGAAACCGTGAGTTCCATCGAGATCTGCACAAGCTTTCTTCATCAATTTTGTTCATCATCAACTTCTCGACCCATATCTCGTCGATCGACCATCACCGTTGAGGTATGAAGAACAGATTTTCTTTCATTTGTACTCTTGTTTAGCGCTAATTCTTCTTCCATTTTTAACCAGTTTATGCTTCCAAATCATGTCAAATTGATGGGTTTTCTTCTTCATAATATTACCTATCTTTTAACCGATTAATTGGGCTTGTAAAACAAATTTCTTTCTCTGATTTTCTGCAATCGGCGGTGCCGAAAACCTCCATTTTTGGTTCGTTTAGATTTCTTGTTTTCATTCGTTGCTTACGATTATTGTTGTTGTCGATCTTTACATTGAAGCATCGGATAACTTTTCATGAAATTTTGATCGAAATCCCTAACTTTGTGTTAGAGGAAAAATATCTTTCAGTTCTTGAGTTTTATATTTTTACGGGTTGTGGTTGAGTTTGGGGAAGAGAGCTAGATGTATTAGAACCATAGATCGATCGAGTTGTGTTTGTTTTAGGAAGTCATTTCGAGATCGTGTGAATTAGAATCGAGGTGTGCGGAAAGCGAATCAGGGCCGGAGCGTGAGAATCGGATCGAGGATTATGCGTGTCGAGGTTGAGAAGCGTGCGATGTCGAAGTCGTTGTCGAGTTCGTTGAAGACAGCGATGTCGAGATCGAGTAAGAGAAATCGTTGTCGAGCTCTTTGAAGGCGGTTTGTGTCGAGGTCGTTGTCGAGCAGCATTAACTTGGAGTTCGGTAAGGGCGCTTCACATTTATATTTGTTATAGTATGTAAGGGCTACTTCTAGATATCTCTAAGGCTTTATGGTATAAGTCCTTAAGTAAGGGCATTTCATATTCTACGTGGTTATGTTATTGTGTATTTCCTGATTTGTGTCGAGCTGAAATGTTGTGATATGATTGAGTTTGTGCATGTATTTAATATGTGATTGAATATATGTCGTGAAGTGTGTATTGCATGTTGAATTGCGTTTCTTCATGTCGAGCTTGCTCTTTTATTTGACATGCGGTTGAATATTTTGTGTTTAACTCCTTGAATATCGTATCACGAATTGTTCATCAGTGGCGAGCTAGGTGAGTCGTATGGCGTTTTTGAGCCGTGACCGGATAAGCGAGGGTGCTAGGTCCCCTTTTGTTCACGGGAGATTGACTAAAGCGTCGCCACGCTCACGGGACTGAGTTATTGTCCTAGGGAGGCGAGGATCCCAAGGCCGGCTGGACTTTCCGACATCTGATGCGGCGTGTGCATTAGGAAAATTGTCAGTCGAGAAAATGGATTTGTGAGTTGTGTCGAGTTTAGAGTGAGATGGTCGAGTCACGTCGGTGAATGTTATACTTTCTTTGTTTGCTTATATTTTTATGTCGAGCTTATCTTGAATTGTTGAGAAGTTGACCACTTTCCGTGGTGCCTTCAATCCATAGCGGTTACCAGGCGATGTCGAGGCGCGAGTAACTCGGCGATGAAGCGATCTGGGAGGATCTCGGCGAGGACGAGTGGCGACCTCTATCTGTCGTGATTGTTTATTTGTTGGATGTTTGTTTTTACGAGTCTTGTTCTTGTATTTCTTTTGTGTTCGAGTCGTGACCAGTTTAGGCGATGTTGTTTTGTTGCTCTGAGGGTAGGCGGTGGTCTTACTTTTGGAGCGACCCCTGCGTGGGAGTCTGTAGGAAGTACCCCAGGGTATGATGGCTCTTTTGAAGTTGTCGTACCTTAGGTGTATTTTCTTTGCACATTTGCTACTCTGTATTTTGTATACATTATTATTTGAGTGATATATATATGTGTATGTTATGCATGTATGTTTTATTTGAATTTAAGTCTTGTGTCTTAGTTGCACCATGTTTGAAAAATTTGTAATTACTACGATGTGCACGAGTTGGTTTTATAAAAAAAAAATATATATCGTATTTTTAAAGGCACAAGAGTTTTGTTTTTAAAACACATCTCATATAGGTTTATGTTGAGCTTGGTGTGTTGAGCTCGGTAACTTTCGAGCTCGGTATATTGAGCTTCGGTAGCGGTCGGAAGCAGGTCGTTCTGACTTGTTAGTATCGAGCTTGATTGATTCGGCCAGAAATTTGTGCATAAAAATTTGGGTAGTCACTATGTCGGGTTATGTGTTGGGTACCTAGTTGTATTGTGTTGATTCTTTGTTTGATTAAGTGAAGCACTTATTGCTTGAGAAATTGTTTGAGCTGTTTCTTGATTGAAGCGGTGTGTTTTAACACATCCTTGTTGTGAGATGCAGCGGGGTTTTGAACTTTGTGGAATCTAATGCCACCTCGTAGAGAATCGACATCTGCTGGCCAGAGAGCGTCGACATGGAGCAGGCTATTCAAGCTATGGCCGAGATGGCGGCGGCCATGGCTCAACAATCAGGCTGCTTGCAACTCAGCGAGGCTAACGCGATGGCTCAGCCAGACGGCGGCGTTAACTTCAGTGAACTTGCAACAGCGACAGCGGCGAGCGAAATCTTTGAAGCGAGAGGATTGGCGGACTCAGGAAGCATGATCCGCAGAAGTTCTCACGGTGAGCCAAATCGGATAAAGGCGATCTTTGGATGCAAGAGATCGAGAAGATCTTTGAGGCACTTCATTGCGGGACAGCGTGAAGGTCGACTATGCCACCTACTTGCTGCTAGGAGGCCTTGAGTATTGGTGGAAGAGGTAAAGCAAGCGTTTATAGCGAACATCGCGAGATGACCTGGGAGCTTTTAGTGAAAGGTTCTTGGACAAGTACTTCCGGATCTTTGCCACGAGCCGAGAAGGAGCGGGAATTTCTTCAAGCTGCGGCAAAGCTGACTTCGGCGGTGTCAGTATGCGGCCAAGTTCGAATCGTTGGCGAGTATTTGATCCATTCGTGATCGAGTTGACGAGAGATGGTTGAGTGAGAGATTCAGCGGGGATTGAGATTCGACATTGAAGTCGATGGTGTCGTTGAGGATCGAAATCTCGAAGGCGATTGATCGATGTGTCGAGGTAGAAGGAGTGAGGAGCCACAAGAAGAAGGCTGTTGTGGCGGACCGGTGAGACCCAGTGCGGGGCGGAGATTTGCCTGAAGGAAACCACCGCGAAGAGACCTTACGGCCAGGCCTCGGGGAGCGACAACGAGGGCGATGTCGTCAGATGACCCAAATGCAGGAGTGGAGAGTCGGACCGGTGTCGAGGTGATTTGCTACCGATGTGGAAAAGCGGGACATTACGCGATAAGCGTACTCGAGAGGGAGGAGGTGTGTTTCAATTGCAAGAAGCCAGGGCATTTTGCTAAGGATTGTCCTACACCTAAAGGTGAACCGACTATGCTTGCGGCAAAGGCCAAAGGAAAGCGTCAAGTGGCTAAAGGCGAGTTTTACGCATGAGTGGCGAGGAAGCGGTCGGTGATGATCTTATCCAAGGTGAATGTGAGATCGAGGGTAAATCCTTATCCGTTCTTTTTGATTCGGGTGCAACCCGTTCCTTTATTTCTTGATTGTGTGAACCTTTTGAACTTATTGTGGCGCTTTACCGTTTAAATTAGTAGTTACAACCCATTTGCTAAAACCTTAGTCACAAACTCTTGCATGTCTTAATTGTGTAGTGATTATTGAGTAGAAAGTTTGTGGTCAATTTGGTTTGTTTGCCTCTTAAGGGCTTAGATGTCATCCTCGGGATGGATTGGTTGTCACACCACCATGTCCTTTTAATTTGTGCCGTAAAGCGTAATTTTCAGGACCTTGGAGTCTCAATTATCTTTCTGCCGAGCGTATTGGAGTTTCTTTGAAAGAAGGAACTAGGGAATACATGTATCTAGCTAGTTCGGAAGTTTTCCAGCGGATCGGCGTGAAGAATGTTCGGTGGTGTGTGATTTTGAGGGCGTTTTCAGAAGGCGTGCGGGATTACCACGATGCGAGAGGTCGAGTTCTCCATCGACTGATTCGAGGAGCAGGCCAGATTTCCAAAGCGCGTCTGCAGGATGTCTCTGCCGAGATAGAAAGAGTGAAGTCCCGGATCGAACACTTGGAGTCGAAGCAATTCATCTGACCAGGCGTGTCGCAGTGGGGAGCTCGGTGTTGTTGGTTAAGAAGAAGGATGGGCGATCAAGGCGTGCGTGGACTATCGCGAGCTCAACAAGGTTCACCGTGAAGAACCGTTATCCGTTACCCGCGTATTGGCGACTTGATGGACCAACCGTGGGCGGCGATCTTTTCAAGATAGACTTGAAGTCGGGCTACCATCAGTTCGCGTGAAGGAGGAAGATGTCGCCAAAGCGGCTTCGAGGACTAGATCGGTCACTCTGAGTACTTGGTGATGCCGTTTGGAGTGGCGAATCGCCCGGTGTGTTTATGGACTACATGAGCAGGATTTTCCATTCGTTTTTGGATCGATTCGTTGTAGTGTTCATCGGCGACATATTGATTTACTCGAGGCAGGAAGAGCACATGAGAACACCTATGTCGAGTACTACGGATATTACGAGATAAGCGACTCTATGCCAATCTGTCGAAGTGTGAATTTTGGCTTGAAGAGGTGAATTTTCTTGGTCACGTGATTTCCAGGAGAAGGGATATTTGTGGATCAACTAAGATTGAGGCGGTGATAGCATGGGAGCAGTAGAAGGCGATTCTGAGATCGGGAGTTTTGTCGGCTTAGCGAGGATATTACAGAAGATTCATTGAAGGTTTCTCGAAGATTGTCGCGCCTCTTACACGATTGGCGAGGAAGGATCAACCTTTTGCTTGGGCCAGGGAGTGTGAAGCCGATTTTCAACGGTGAAGGAGCTTTTGGCGGCGGCGCTTTGTCTGATTTTGCCTCAACCGAAGAGCCTTCGAGGTGTATTGTGATGCGTCACACCAGGGATTGGGATGCGTCTTGATGCAACATCGGAAGGTGGTCGCGTATGCTTCAAGGCGACTTAAGATTCACGAGAGGAACTATCCTACTCACGACTTGGAGCTAGCGGCGGATAGTTTTTCTTATTTGAAGATATGGAGGCACTACCTTTGCGGGAGCACTCTTCTTTGTTTCAGCGATCACAAGAGCTTGAAGTACTGTTCGACCAGGAAGGAGCTCAACATGCGTCAGCGTAGATGGGCGAGAATTTCTCAAGGACTACGACTTTACGTTGGAATACCATCCGGTAAGGCTAGCGTAGTAGCGGATCGTTGGCGGGAAGAAGCGTTTTAACCTCGGTAATGATGATCGAGGAGTTGGAGATGCTCGAGAAGTTCAGAGATTTGAAGTTGAGTGTCGAAGTTTCACCAGGAAGGTGAGATTTGGTATGCTTACCATTTCTAACAGATTGTTGGGCGAGATCAGAGACCCGGCAAGTTCATGACGAGCTTACGCAAGAAGGTCGATTGATAAGCGCAAGGGAAAGCGGCGAATTTGGTCGGGCGGGCGACATCTTGAGGTGCAATGGCTAGAGTGTGCGTGCCCTAGCGTATCAGGTGAGGAAGTTGATTCTCGGCGAAGCGCATAAGAGCAACTTTAGTATTCATCCAGGATTCACGAAGATGTATCAAGACTTGAAGAAGCATTTTTGGTGGTCGGAATGAAGAAGCAAGTGGCGAAATGCGTAGCTTCATGTTTGGCGTGTCGAAGCGAAGGTGGAGCACCAGCGACCTGCGGGAATGCTCTGATAAACAGCGTACCCGGTATGGAAATGGGACGATATTTCCATGGATTTCGTTGTAGGTTTGCGAAGGCGAGAAGAAGAATGATTCGATTTGGGTGATCGTCGACCGATTGACCAAATCTGCTCATTCTTGCCGGTGGTCGACATACAGCGTGGAAAAGCGGCCAGAGATCTACATCGCGGAGATAAATGCGACTTCATGGAATACCCTCTTGATCGTGTCGGACCAGAGATCAGAAGTTCACGTCTCATTTTTGGAGGAATTGCAGGGCGATGGGAGCAGAGCTCGAGCTTAGCTTCGGCATATCATCCTGGCCAGCGGTCGGCGAGAAAGCGATCAATCGCTTGAAGATTTGTTGCGAGCTTATGCGTTAGATCAGAGGAAGTTGGGACGGCGTCTTACCATTGGTGGAGTTCACATACAACAACGGCTTCCATGCGAGTATTGGGATGGCACCTTTTGAAGCGGCTGTATGGGCGGAAATGTCAGGCGCCTCTTTGTTGGTACCAGGGGCGGCGGCGTATCGTAGGACGGATATGATCCGGCGGACTCTGAGAAGATCCGTTTGATCGAGAGATCGGATCACGAACATCTCAAAGTCGGCGAAGAGTTATGCGGACCAACGGCGTCGACCACTCGAGTTCGAGGAAGGAGAACATGTATTTCTTAGAGTCACCCCACTCTGGAGTTGGTCGGCGATCAAATCCAAGAAACTTACCCTAAATTCATTGGACCTTACGATTCTTCGTCGTATTGGTCGGTGGCATATCAGTGCCTTACCACCATTCTTGTCGAACATCCACGGCGTCTTTCACGTCTCACAATTGCGGAAGTATGTTTCCGACCCTTCTCATGTCATCGAGCGGATGTGATTCAAGCGAAGGGCGACCTATCTTTTGAAGCGTTACGGCAAGAATCGTTGATCGGAAAGCCAAGCGATTCGCGGAACAAAGAGATCGAACTTGTCAAAGTTGTGTGGGATCGAGAAGGCGGGAGATGCGACTTGGGAGGCTGGAGGAGAAGATGAAGATCGAGTACCTGAACTTTTACGAGGTAAGAATCTTATTTGCAATTTCGAGGGCGAAATTTTTTAGAGGAGAGATTGTAACACCTGAGGGCGAGATCGACATCGTATTAGGACGGCGTATCGAGACCTCGACCAAGACCTTGTGTCGAGATCCGTGACTAGATCGTTTCGAGATCTTTTGTCGGTGATGAGACCACGTGCACTATTTCTTTGGTGAGGAGGTCGGGTGTCGAGTTGATGAAGTCGCGTCTGGTGATGAGGGCGCAAGTCGGTGAGAGACGCGTTCACGAACTCGTGTTAGAACCTTGAGCGTTTGCACGAGCACTCTTGTCGACATCGTGTCGAGATGATACCTCGTATTATTTGAGCGTTACTCGGCGTTATTATTATATTGTTTGTAATTATTACATTGTCGGCTTGTCGTTGGCCAAGCGAGTAGAGGTAATTATGAGAGGAGCGAGTTAACGGGTAGATGATTGATGGGATTGGCATCTTATAGCTGGAGTTACGTTTATACCCCTTTCTGCCCGGTTTGTATACCACGGCCAGATTCCCTCACGCTCATTCTTTCTCTTTTCTTCTTTCTTCTTCCTTCATACGCTCTGTGTTTCGTTGTTTTCTTAAAAATCTTCATCGGCGAAACCGTGAGTTCCATCGGTCTGCACAAGCTTTCTTCATCAATTTTGTTCATCATCAACTTCTCGACCCATATCTCGTCGATCGACCATCACCATTGAGGTATGAAGAACAAATTTTCTTTCATTTGTACTCTTGTTTAGCGCTAATTCTTCTTCCATTTTAACCAGTTTTATGCTTCCAAATCATGTCAAATTGATGGGTTTTCTTCTTCATAATATTACCTATCTTTTTAACCGATTAATTGGGCTTGTAAAACAAATTTCTTTCTCTGTTTTTCTGCAATGGCAGTGCCAGAAAACTCCATTTTTGGTTCGTTCGATTTCTGGTTTTTCATTCGTTGCTTCTGATTATTGTTGTTGTCGATCTATCTGTTGTAGCATCGGATAACTTTTCATGAAATTTTGATCGAAATCCTAACTTTGTGTTAGAGGAAAAATATCTTTCGATTCTTGAGTTTTATATTTTTACGGGTTGTGGTTGAGTTTGGGGAAGAGAGCTAGATGTATTAGAACCATAGATCGATCGAGTTGTGTTTGTTTTAGGAAGTCGATTCGAGATCGTGTGAATTAGAGATCAAGGTGTGCGGAAGCGAATCAGGGCGTGGAAGCGTGAGAATCGGATCGAGGGTATGCGTGTCGAGGTCGGTGAGAAGCGTGCGATGTCGAAGTCGTTGTCGAGTCCGTTGAAGGCAGTAGTGTCGAGATCGAGTAAGAGAAATCGTTGTCGAGCTCTTAGAAAACGGTAATGTCGAGGTCGTTGTCGAGCAGCATTAACTTGGAGTTCGGTAAGGGCGCTTCACATTTATATTTGTTATAGTATGTAAGGGCTACTTCTAGATATCTCTAAGGCTTTATGGTATAACGCCTTAAGTAAGGACATTTCATATTCCACGTGGTTATGTTATTGTGTATGGATTTCTGATTTGTGTCGAGTTGAAATGTTGTGATATGATTGAGTTTGTGCATGTATTTAATATGTGATTGAATATATGTCGTGAAGTGTGTATTGCATGTTGAATTGCGTTTCTTCATGTCGAGCTTGCTCTTTTATTTGACATGCGGTTGAATATCTTGTGTTTAACTCTTTGAATATCGTATCTGGCGGTGTTCATCAGTGGCGAGCTAGGTGAGTCGTATGGCGTTTTTGGCCGTGACCGGATAAGCGAGGGTGCTAGGTCCCTTTTGTTCTGGGAGATTGACTAGGCGTCGCCACGCTCGTGTAACACCTGAGGGCGAGATCGACATCGTATTAGGGCGGCGTATCGAGACCTCGACCAAGACCTTGTGTCGAGATCGTGACTAGATCGTTTGCGAGATCTTTTGTCGGTGATGAGACCACGATGCACTAGGCTTTGGTGAGGAGGTCGGGTGTCGAGTTGATGAAGTCGCGTCTCGAGCTGATGAGGGCGCAAGTCGGTGAGAGACCGCGTTCACGAACTCGTGTTAGAACTTTATGCGTTTGCACGAGTACTCTTGTCGACATCGTGTCGAGATGATACCTCGTATTATTTGAGCGTTACTCAGCGTTATTATTATATTGTTTGTAATTATTACATTGTCGGCTTGTCGTTGGCCAAGCGAGTAGAGGTAATCATGAGAGGAGCGAGTTAACGGGTAGATGATTATTGGGATTGGCATCTTATAGGCTGGAGTTCACGTTTTTACCCCTTTCTACGGTGTATACCACGGCCGTTTCACTCATTTCTCTTTTCTTCTTTCTTCTTCCTTCCTTACGCTCTGTGTTTACGTTGTTTCCTTAAAAATCTTCATCGGCGAAACCGTGAGTTCAATGAGATTCTGCACAAGATTTCTTCATCAATTTTGTTCATCATCAACTTCTCGACCCATATCTCGTCGATCGACCATCAGTTGAGGTATGAAGAAGCAGATTTTCTTTCATACGTACTCTTGTTTAGCGCTAAATCTTCTTCCATTTTTAATCAGTTTATGCTTCCAAATCATATCAAATTGATGGGTTTTCTTCTTCACAATATTACCTATCTTTTAGCAGATTAATTGGGCTTGTAAAACAAATTTCTTTCTCTGTTTTTACTTGATCGGCAATGCCCGAAACCCCATTTTTGGTTCATTTCGATTTTCTTGATTTTCATTCGTTGCTTGATTATTGTTGTTGTCGATCTATCTGTTGAAGCATCGGATAACTTTTCATGAATTTTGATCGAAATCCACTAACTTTGTGTTGGAGGAAAAATATCTTTCGATTCTTGAGTTTTATATTTACGGGTTGTGGTTGAGTTTGGGGAAGAGAGAGCTAGATGTATTAGAACCATAGATCGATCTGAGTTGTGTTTGTTTTAGGAAGTCGATTCAGAGATCAGTGAATTCAGAATCGAGGTGTGCGGGAAGCGAATCAAGGGCGGAGCGTGAGATCGAGCGAGGGTATGCGTGTCGGTCGTGAGAAGCGTCGTGTCGAAGTCGTTGTCGAGTTCGTTGAAGGCAGTAGTGTCGAGATCGAGTAAGAGAAGTCGTTGTCGAGTTCTTTGAAGGCAGTGTCGAGTCGTTGTCGGCGACATTTAACTTGGAGTTCGGTAAGAGGCGCTTCACATTTATATTTGTTATAGTATGTAAGGCGCTTCACATTTATATTTGTTATAGTATGTAAGGGCATTTCATATTCTATGTGATTATGTTATTGTGTATGGAATTCTTGATTTGTGTCGAGATGAAATGTTGTGATATGATTGAGTTTTGCATGTATTTAATATGTGATTGAATATATGTCGTGAAGTGTGTATTGCATGTTGAATTGCGTTTCTTCATGTCGAGCTTGCTCTTTTATTTGACATGCGGTTGAATATTTTGTGTTTAACTCCTTGAATATCGTATCGCGGCGAATTGTTCATCAGTGGCGAGCTAGGTGAGTCGTATGGCGTTTTGAGCCGTGACCGGATAAGCGAGGTGCTAGGTCCCACTTTTGTTCTGGGGAGATTGACTAGGCGTCGCCACGCTCACGGGACTGAGTTAGTATCCTAGGGAGGCGAGGATCCCAAGGCTTAGTGGACTTTCCGACATCTGATGCGGCGTGTGCATTAGGAAAATTGTCAGTCGAGAGAAAATGGAATTGTGAGTTGTGTCGAGTTTAGAGTGAGATGGTCGAGTCACGTCGGTGATTGTTATACTTTCTTTGTTTGCTTATATTTTTATGTCGAGCTTATCTTAACTTGTTGAGAAGTTGACCTTTCGTGGTGCCTTCAATCCATGGCGGTTACCAGGCGATGTCGAGCGCGAGGAACTTCGGCGATGAAGCGATGCCGAGGAGGAGGTCGGCGAGGACCGAGTGGCGACCTCATCTGTCGTGATTGTTTATTTATTGGATGTTGGTTTTTACGAGGATTGTTCTTGTATTTCTTTTATGTTCGAGTCGTGACCGGTTTAGGCGATGTTGTTTTGTTGCTCTGAGGTAGGTGGTGGTCTTACTTTTGGAGCGACCCCTGCGTGGGAGTTTCTTGGAAGTACCCCGAGGTATGATGGCTCTTTTGAAGTTGTCGTACCTTAGGTGTATTTTCTTTGCACATTTGCTACTCTGTATTTGTATACATTATTATTCGGGTGATATATATATGTGTATGTTATGCATGTATGTTTTATTTGAATTTAAGTCTTGTGTCTTAGTTGCACCATGTTTCGAAAAGCTGTAATTACTCTGATGTGCACGAGTTGGTTTTATATGAAAAAAATATATATCGCATTTTTAAAAGGCACAAGAGTTTTGTTTTTAAAACACATCTCATATAGGTTTTGTTGAGCTTGGTGTGTTGAGCTCGGTAACTCGAGCTCGGTATATTGAGCTCGGTAGCGGTCCGGAAGCGGGTCGTTCTGACTTTAGTATCGAGCTTGATTGATTGGCCAGAAGTGTGCATAGGATTTGGGTGAGTCAGCGTGTCGGGTTATGTGTTGGGTACCTAGTTGTTTTGTGTTGATTCTATGTTTGATTAAGTGAAGCACTTATTGCTTGAAATTGTTTGAAGCTGTTTCTTGATTGAAGCGGTGTGTTTTAACACATCCTTGTTGTGAGATTCAGCGGGGTTTTGAACTTTGTGGAATCTAATGCCACCTCGTAGGAATCGACATCTGCAGCCGAGAACGTCGACATGGAGCAGGCTATTCAAGCTATGGCCAGAGATGGCGGCAGCCATGGCTCAACAATCATTTCCGCAACTCAGCCAGGCTAACAGCGATGGCTCAGCCAGGCGGCGTTAACTCGGCGAGACTTGCGGCGGCGACAACGAAGCGAGCGTAATCTTTGAAGCAAGAGGATTGGCCGACTTTAGGAAGCATGATCCACAGAAGTTCTCACGGTGAGCCAAATCGGATAAAGGCGATCTTTGGATGCAAGAGATCGAGAAGATCTTTGAGGCACTTCATTGCGGGACAGCGTGAAGGTCGACTATGCCACCTACTTATTGCTAGGAGGCGAGTATTGGTGGAGAGGAGTGAAGCAAGCGTTTATAGCGAACATCGCGAGATGACACGGGAGCTTTTTAGTGAAAGGTTCTTGGACAAGTACTTCGGATCTTGCACGAGCCGAGAAGGAAGCGAGAATTTCTTCAAGCTGCGGCAAGCTGACTTCGGCGGTGTCAGTATGCGACCAAGTTTGAATCGTTGGCGAGTATTTCAGTCCATTCGTGGCCAGTTGACCAGAGATGGTTAAGTGAGAGATTTCAGCGGGGATTGAGATTCGACATTCGAAGTCGATGGTGTCGTTGAGGATCAGAAATCTCAGTGATTGATCGATGTGTCGAGGTAGAAGGAGTGAGAACCCTGAAGAAGGCGTTGTGGCGGACCGGTGAGACCCAGTGCGGGCGAGATTTGCAGAAGGAAACTACGCGAAGAGAGACCTTACGGCCAGGCCTCGGGGAGCGACAACAGCGAGGGCGATGTCGTCAGATGACCCAATCTGCAGGAGTGGAGTCGACCGGTGTCGAGGTGATTTGCTACCGATGTGGAAAAGCGGGACATTCTGCAGTAGCGTACTTTCGAGAGGAGGAGGTGTGTTTCAATTGCAGAAGCGAGGCATTTTGCTAAGGATTGTCTACACCTAAAGTGAGCAGGCTATGCTTGCGGCAAAGGCCAAAGGAAGCGTCAGTGGCTAAAGCGAGTTTTACGCATGAGTGGCGAGAAGCGGTCGGTGATGATCTTATCCAAGGTGAATGTGAGATCGAGGGTAAATCCTTATCCGTTCTTTTTGATTCGGGTGCAACCCGTTCCTTCATTTCTTACGATTGTGTGAACCTTTTGAGCTTATTGTGTGGCGCTACCGTTTAAATTAGTAGTTCTGACCCGGTTTGCTAAAACCTTAGTCACAAACAACTTTGCATGTCTTAATTGTGTAGTGATTATTGAATAGAAAGTTTGTGGTCAATTTGGTTTGTTTGCCTCTTAAGGGTTTAGATGTTATCCTCGGGATGGATTGGTTGTCACACCACCATGTCCTTTTGAATTTGTGCCAGTAAAAGCGTAATTTTCGGACCTTGGAGTCTCCAATTATCTTCGCCGAGCGTATTGGAGTTTCTTTGAAAAGAAGGAACTAGGAATATATGTATCTAGCTAGTTACGAAGTTTTCCAGCGGATCGGCGTGAAGAATGTTCGGTGGTGTGTGATTTTGAGGGCGTTTTCAGAAGGCGTGCGGGATTACCACCGATGCGAGGTCGAGTTCTCCATCGACTGATTCGAGAGCAGGCCAGATTTCCAAAGCGCCGTCTGGGGATGTCTCTGCCGAGATGAAAGAGTTGAAGTCGGATCGAACACTTGGAGTCGAAGCAATTCATACGACCAGGCGTGTCACCGTGGGGAGCTCGGTGTTGTTGGTTAAGAAGAAGGATGGGCGATCGAGTTTGTGCGTGGACTATCGCGAGCTCAACAAGGTTACCGTGAAGAAGCGTTATCCGTTACCACGTATTGGCGACTTGATGGACCAACCGTGGGCGGCGATCTTTTCAAGATAGACTTGAAGTCGGGCTACCATCAGTTCGGCGTGAAGGAGGAAGATGTTGCCAAAGCGACTTCCAGGACTAGATCACGGTCACTACGAGTACTTGGTGATGCCGTTTGGAGTAGCGAATCGCCCGGTGTGTTTATGGACTACATGAGCAGGATTTTTCATTCGTTTTGGATCAGTTCGTTGTAGTGTTCATCGGCGACATATTGATTTACTCGAGGCAGGAAGAGCACGCGAGAACACCTATGCAGTCTTGCGGATATTACGAGATAAGCGACTCTATGCCAATCTGCCGAAGTGTGAATTTTGGCTTGAAGAGGTGAATTTTCTAGGTCACGTGATTTCCAGGAGAAGGGATAGGCTGTGGATCCAACTAAGATTGAGGCGGTGATAGCGTGGGAGCAGTAGAAGGCGATTCTGAGATCGGGAGTTTTGTCGGCTTAGCGAGGATATTCAGAAGATTCATTGAAAGTTTCTCGAAGATTGTCGCGCCTCTTTACGATTGGCGAGGAAGGATCAACCTTTTGCTTGGGCCAGGAGTGTGAAGCGGTTTTCAACGGCCGAAGGAGCTTTTGGCGGCAGCGCTGTCTTGATTTTGCCTCAACCGAAGAGCCTTTCGAGGTGTATTGTGATCGTCACACCAGGGATTGGGATGTGTCTTGATGCAACATCGGAAGGTGGTCGCGTATGCTTCAAGGCGACTTAAGATTCACGAGAGGAACTATCCTACTCACGACTTGGAGCTAGCGGTGATAGTTTTCTTGAAGATATGGAGGCACTACCTTTGCGGGAGCACTCTTCTTGTTTCAGCGATCACAAGAGCTTGAAGTACTGTTCGACGGAAGGAGCTCAACATGCGTCAGCGTAGATGGGCGAAATTTCTCGAGGACTACGACTTTGCGTTGGAATACCATCCTGGTAAGGCTAACGTAGTAGCGGATCGTTGAGCGGGAAGAAGCGTTTTAACCTCGGTAATGATGATCGAGGAGTTGGAGATGCTCGAAGTTCAGAGATTTGAAGTTGAGTGTCGAAGTTTCAAGGAAGGCGAGATTTGGTATGCTTACCATTTCTAACAGATTGTTGGGCGAGATCGAGACCAGCAAGTTCGTGACGAGCTACGCAAGAGAAGGTCGATTGATAAGCGCAAGGAAAGCGGCGAATTTGGTCGGGCGGGCGACATCTTGAGGTGCAATGGCGAGTGTGCGTGCCTAACGTATCCGGTGAGGAAGTTGATTCTCGGCGAAGCGCATAAGAGCAACTTTAGTATTCATCCAGAGTTACGAAGATGTATCAAGACTTGAAGAAGCATTTTTGGTGGTCGGAATGAAGAAGCAAGTGGCGAGTATGTAGCTTCATGTTTGGCGTGTCGGCGAAGGTGGAGCACCAGCGACCTGCGGGAATGCTCTGATAAACGGCGTGCGGTATGGAAATGGGACGATATTTCCATGGATTTCGTTGTAGGTTTGCGAAGGCGAGAAGAAGAATGATTCGATTTGGGTGATCGTCGGCCGATTGACCAAATCTGCTCATTCTTGCGGTGGTCGACATACAGCGTGGAAAAGGCGGCCAGAGATCTACATCGCGGAGATAATGCGACTTCATGGAATACCCTCTTCGATCGTGTCGGACCGAGATCCGAAGTTCACGTCTCATTTTGGAGGAATTGCAAGGGCGATGGGAGGCAGAGCTTCGAGGCTTAGCTCGGCATATCATCCCGCAGGCCAGACGGCGAGAGAACGATCCAATCGCTTGAAGATTTGTTCACGAGCTTATGCGTTAGATCACCGAGGAAGTTGGGACGACGTCTTACCATTGGTGGAGTTCACATACAACAACGGCTTCCATGCGAGTATTGGGATGGCACCTTTTGAAGCGGCTGTATGGGCGGAAATGTCAGGCGCCTCTTTGTTGGTACCAGGGCGGCGGCGGTGTCGTAGGACCAGATATGATCCAGCGGACTACGAGAAGATCCGTTTGATCGAGATCGGATCACGAACATCTCAAAGTCGGCAGAAGAGTTATGCAGATCAACGGCGTCGACCACTCGAGTTCGAGGAAGGAGGACATGTATTTCTTAGAGTCACCCCCACTCTGGAGTTGGTCGGCGATCAAATCCAAGAAACTTACCCCTAAATTCATTGGACGCTTACCAGATTCTTCGTCGTATTGGTCGGTGGCATATCAGTGCATTGCCACCATTCTTGTCGAACATCCACGGCGTCTTTCACGTCTCACAATTGCGGAAGTATGTTTGAGCCCTTCTCATGTCATCGAACGGATGTGATTCAAGCGAAGGGCGACTTATCTTTTGAAGCGTCACCAGCAAGAATCGTTGATCGGAAAGCCAAGCGATTCGCGGAACAAAGAGATCCAACTTGTCGAGGTTGTGTGGGATCGAGAAGGCGGGAGATGCGACTTGGGAGCTGGAGGAGAAGATGAAGATTGATTACCACTGAACTTTTACGAGGTAGAAGCTTATTTGCAATTTCGAGGGCGAAATTTTTTAGAGGAGAGATTGTAACACCTGAGGGCGAGATCGACATCGTATTAGGGCGGCGATATCGAGACCTCGACCAAGACCTTGTGTCGAGATCCGTGACTAGATCGTTTGCGAGATCTTTGTCGGTGATGAGACCACGATGCACTATTCTTGGTGAGGAGGTCGGGTGTCGAGTTGATGAAGTCGCGTCTTAGAAAATGATGAGGGCGCCAAGTCGGTGAGAGACCGCGTTCACGAACTTCGTGTTAGAACTTTATGCGTTTGCACGAGTACTCTTGTCGACATCGTGTCGAGATGATACCTCGTATTATTTGAGCGTTACTCAGCGTTATTATTATATTGTTTGTAATTATTACATTGTCGGCTTGTCGTTGGCCAAGCGAGTAGAGGTAATCATGAGAGGAGCGAGTTAACGGGTAGATGATTATTGGGATTGGCATCTTATAGCTGGAGTTACGTTTTACCCCTTTCTCGCCGGTGTATACCACGGCCGTTTCACTCATTTCTCTTTTCTTCTTTCTTCTTCCTTCCTTACGCTCTGTGTTTCGTTGTTTCCTTAAAAATCTTCATCAGTGAAACCGTGAGTTCGGCGAGATTCTGCACAAGATTTCTTCATCAATTTTGTTCATCATCAACTTCTCGACCCATATCTCGTCGATCGACCATCACCGTTGAGGTATGAAGAACAGATTTTCTTTCATACGTACTCTTGTTTAGCGCTAAATCTTCTTCCATTTTTAACCAGTTTTATGCTTCCAAATCATATCAAATTGATGGGTTTTCTTCTTCATAATATTACCTATCTTTTAACCGATTAATTGGGCTTGTAAAACAAATTTCTTTCTCTGTTTTTCTGCAATCGGCAGTGCCCAGAAACCTCCATTTTTGGTTCATTTCGATTTTCTTGTTTTTCATTTGTTGCTTCTGATTATTGTTGTTGTCGATCTTTCTGTTGAAGCATCGGATAACTTTTCATGAATTACGATCGAAATCCCTAACTTTGTGTTGGAGGAAAAATATCTTTCGATTCTTGAGTTTTATATTTTTACGGGTTGTGGTTGAGTTTGGGAAGAGAGAGCTAGATGTATTAGAACCATAGATCGATCGAGTTGTGTTTGTTTTAGGAAGTCGATTCAGAGATCGAGTGAATTCAGAATCGAGGTGTGCGGAAAGCGAATCAGGGCGGAGCGCGGAATCGAGCGAGGGTATGCGTGTCGAGTCGGTGAGAAGCGTCACGTGTCGAAGTCGTTGTCGAGTTCGTTGAAGACAGTAGTGTCGAGATCGAGTAAGAGAAGTCGTTGTCGAGTTCTTTGAAGGCGGTGTGTCGAGGTCGTTGTCGAGCAGCATTTAACTTGGAGTTCGGTAAGGGCGCTTCACATTTATATTTGTTATAGTATGTAAGGCCCCGTCACATTTATATTTGTTATAGGATGTAAGGGCATTTGATATTCTATGTGCTTTTGTTTTTGTGTTTGGAATTCCTGATTTGTGCCGAGATGAAATGTTGTGATATGATTGAGTTTTGCATGTATTTAATATGTGATTGAATATATGTCGTGAAGTGTGTATTGCATGTTGAATTGCGTTTCTTCATGTCGAGCTTGCTCTTTTATTTGACATGCGGTTGAATATTTTGTGTTTAACTCCTTGAATATCGTATCGGCGAATTGTTCATCAGTGGCGAGCTAGGTGAGTCGTATGGCGTTTTTGAGCCGTGACCGGATAGCGAGGGTGCTAGGTCCCCTTTTGTTTACGGGAGATTGACTAGACGTCGCCACGCTCACGGGACCTGAGTTATTGTCCTAGGGAGGCGAGGATCCCAAGGCTTCGGCTGGACTTTCCGACATCTGATGCGGCGTGTGCATTAGGAAAATTGTCAGTCGAGAGAAAATGGAATTGTGAGTTGTGTCGAGTTTAGAGTGAGATGGTCGAGTCACGTCGGTGATTGTTATACTTTCTTTGTTTGCTTATATTTTTATGTCGAGCTTATCTTAACTTGTTGAGAAGTTGACCCTTTCCGTGGTGCCTTCAATCCATGGCGGTTACCCAGGCGATGTCGAAGCGCGAGGAACTTCGGCGATGAAGCGATGCAGGAGGAGGTCGGCGAGGACAGTGGCGACCTCTACTGTCGTGATTGTTTATTTATTGGATGTTGGTTTTTACGAGGAATTTGTTCTTGTATTTCTTTTATGTTCGAGGTCGTGACCAGTTTAGGCGATGTTGTTTTTGTTGCTCTGAGGGTGGCGGTGGTCTTACTTTTGGAGCAGCCCCCTGCGTGGGAGTTTGCCGGAAGTACCCCCAGGGTATGATGGCTCTTTTGAAGTTGTCGTACCTTAGGTGTATTTTCTTTGCACATTTGCTACTCTGTATTTGTATACATTATTATTCGGGTGATATATATATGTGTATGTTATGCATGTATGTTTTATTTGAATTTAAGTCTTGTGTCTTAGTTGCACCATGTTTCGAAAAGCTGTAATTACTCTGATGTGCACGAGTTGGTTTTATATGAAAAAAATATATATCGCATTTTTAAAAGGCACAAGAGTTTTGTTTTTAAAACACATCTCATATAGGTTTTGTTGAGCTTGGTGTGTTGAGCTCGGTAACTCGAGCTCGGTATATTGAGCTCGGTAGCGGTCCGGAAACGGGTCGTTACACTACGGGACCTGAGTTGACTGTCCTAGGGAGAGCGAGGATCCCAAGGCTTCGGCTGGACTTTCCGACATACGGTACGGCGTGTGCATTCCGGAAAATTGTCGAGTCGAGAGAAAATGGATTTGTGAGTTGTGTCGAGTTTAGAGTGAGATGGTCGAGTCACGTCGGTGATTGTTATACTTTGCTGTTTGCTTATATTTTTATGTCGAGCTTATCTTGAATTGTTGAGAAGTTGACCACTTTCGTGGTGCCTTCAATCCATAGCGGTTACCCAGGCGATGTCGGCGCGAGTAACTTCGGCGATGAAGCGATCTTGAGGAGGATCTCGGCGAGGACGAGTGGCGACCTCTATCTGTCGTGATTGTTTGTTTATTGGATGTTGTTTTTACGAGTCTTGTTCTTGTATTTCTTTTGTGTTCGAGTCGTGACCAGTTTAGGCGATGTTGTGTTGTTGCTCTGAGGTAGACTGGTGGTCTTACTTTTGGAGCAGCCCCCTGCGTGGGAGTCTGCCGGAAGTACCCCCAGGGTATGATGGCTATTTTGAAGTTGTCGTACCTTAGGTGTATTTTCTTTGCACATTTGCTACTCTGTATTTGTATACATTATTATTCGGGTGATATATATATGTGTATGTTATGCATGTATGTTTTATTAGAATTTAAGTCTTGTGTCTTAGTTGCACCATGTTTCGAAAAGCTGTAATTACTCTGATGTGCACGAGTTGGTTTTATAAAAAAAAATATCATATTTTTGAAAGGCACAAGAGTTTTGTTTTAAAACACATCTCATATAGGTTTCATGTTGAGCTTGGTGTGTTGAGCTCGGTAACTTTCGAGCTCGGTATATTGAGCTTCGGTAGCGGTCGAGAAGCGGTCGTTCTGACTTTAGTATCAGGCTTGATTCGGTTACGTTTTGTGCATAGGAATTTGGGTAGTCACTATGTCGGGTTGTGTGTTGGGTACCTAGTTGTATTGTGTTGATTCTTTGTTTGATTAAGTGAAGCACTTATTGCTTGAAATTGTTTGAACTGTTTCTTGATTGAAGCGGTGTGTTTTAACACATCCTTGTTGTGAGATCAGCGGGGTTTTGAACTTTGTGGAATCTAATGCCACCTCGTAGGAATACGACATCTGCAGCCGAGAACGCGTCGACATGGAGCGAGCTATTCAAGCTATGGCCGAGATGGCGGCGGCCATGGCTCAACAATCGGCTGCTTTGCAACTCAGCGGCTAACGCGATGGCTCAGCCAGGCGGCGGCGTTAACTTCAGCGAACTTGCAACAACAGCGAAGCGAGCGAAATCTTTGAGCGAGAGGATTGGCCGACCCAGGAAGCATGATCCGCAGAAGTTCTACGGTGAGCCAAATCGGATAAAGGCGATCTTTGGATGCAAGAGATCGAGAAGATCTTTGAGGCACTTCATTGCGGGACAGCGTGAAGGTCGACTATGCTACCTACTGCCGCTAGGAGGCGAGTATTGGTGGAGAGGAGTGAAGCAAGCGTTTATAGCGAACATCGCGAGATGACACAGGAGCTTTTCGTGAAAGGTTTTGGACAAGTACTTCCCGGATCTTGCACGAGCCGAGAAGGAGCGGGAATTTCTTCAAGCTGCGGCAAAGAGCAACTTCGGCGGTGTCAGAGTATGCGACCAAGTTCGAATCGTTAGCGAGGTATTTCAGTCCATTTCGTGATCGAGTTGACCAGAGATGGTTGAGTGAGAGATTCCAGCGGGGATTGAGATTCGACATTGAAGTCGATGGTGTCGTTGAGGATCGAAATCTTCAAGAGTGATTGATCGATGTGTCGAGGTAGAAGGAGTGAGGAGCCTGAAGAAGGCGTTGTGGCGGACGGTGAGACCCAGTGCGAGCGGAGATTTGCCTGAAGGAAACCACCGCGAAGAGACCTTACGACCAGACCTCGGGAACGACAACGAGGACGATGTCGTCAGATGACCCAATCTTAGGAGTGGAGAGTCGATCCGATGTCGAGGTGATTTGCTACCGATGTGGAAAGCGGGGCATTACGCGAGTAAGCTGTACTCGAGAGGGAGGAGGTGTGTTTCAATTGCAAGAAGCCAGGGCATTTTGCTAGGATTGTCCTACACCTAAAGGCTGAACCGACTATGCTTGCGGCAAAGGCCAAAGGAAGCGTCAAGTGGCTAAAGGCGAGTTTTACGCATGAGTGGCGAGGAAGCGGTCGGTGATGATCTTATCCAAGGTGAATGTGAGATCGAGGTAAATCCTTATCCGTTCTTTTTGATTAGTGCAACCCGTTCCTTCATTTCTTGATTGTGTGAACCTTTTGAACTTATTTGTGGCGCTTTACCGTTTAAATTAGTAGTTCTGACCCAATTTGCTAAAACCTTAGTCACAAACCTTGCATGTCTTAATTGTGTAGTGATTATTGAGTAGAAAGTTTGTGGTCAATTTGGTTTGTTTGCCTCTTAAGGGTTTAGATGTCATCCTCGGGATGGATTGGTTGTCACACCACCATGTCCTTTTGGGTGTGCCAGTAAAGCTGTAATTTTCAGGACCTTGGAGTCTCAATTATCTTTCTACCGAGCGTGTTGGAGTTTCTTTGAAAGAAGGAACTAGGGAATACATGTATCTAGCTAGTTCGGAAGTTTTCCAGCGGATCGGCGTGAAGAATGTTCGGTGGTGTGTGATTTTGAGGGCGTTTTTCGAAGGCGTGCGGGATTACCACCGGTGCGAGAGGTCGAGTTCTCCATCGACTGATTCGAGAAGCAGGACCAGATTTCCAAAGCGCCGTGCGGGATGTCTCTGCCGAGATGAAAGAGTGAAGTCGGATCGAACACTTGGAGTCGAAGCAATTCATACGACCAGGCGTGTCGAGTAGGGAGCTCGGTGTTGTTGGTTAAGAAGAAGGATGGGCGATCAAGGTGTGCGTGGATTATCGCGAACTCAACAAGGTTACCGCGTGAAGAAGCAGATTATCCGTTACCACGTATTGGCGACTTGATGGACCAACCGTGGGCGGCGATCTTTTCAAGATAGACTTGAAGTCGGGCTACCATCAGTTCGCGTGAAGGAGGAAGATGTTGCCAAACCGCTTCCAGGACTAGATCACGGTCACTACGAGTACTTGGTGATGCCGTTTGGAGTAGCGAATCGCCCGGTGTGTTTATGGACTACATGAGCAGGATTTTCCATTCGTTTTGGATCAGTTCGTTGTAGTGTTCATCGGCGACATATTGATTTACTCGAGGAACCGAGAAGAGCACCTTGAGAACACTTATGTCGAGTACTACGGATATTACGAGATAAGCAACTCTATGCCAATCTGCCGAAGTGTGAATTTTGGCTTGAAGAGGTGAATTTTCTTGGTCACGTGATTTCGGAGAAGGGATAATTGTGGATCCAACTAAGATTGAGGCGGTGATAGCATGGGAGCAGTAGAAGGCGATTCTGAGATCGGGAGTTTTGTCGGCTTAGCGAGGATATTACCAGAAGATTCATTGAAGGTTTCTCGAAGATTGTCGCGCCTCTTACACGATCGACGAGGAAGAATCAACCTTTGCTTGGGCCAGGAGTGTGAAGCCGATTTTCAACGGTGAAGGAGCTTTTGGCGGCAGCGCTGTCTTGATTTTGCCTCAACCGAAGAGCCTTTCGAGGTGTATTGTGATCGTCACACCAGGGATTGGGATGCGTCTTGATGCAACATCGGAAGGTGGTCGCGTATGCTTCAAGGCGACTTAAGATTCACGAGAGGAACTATCCTACTCACGACTTGGAGCTAGCGGCTGATAGTTTTTCTTGGCCGAAGATATGGAGGCACTACCTTTGCGGGAGCACTCTTCTTTGTTTCGGCGATCACAAGAGCTTGAAGTACTGTTCGACGGAAGGAGCTCAACATGCGTCAGCGTAGATGGGCGAGAATTTCTCAAGGACTACGACTTCGTTGGAATACCATCCGGTAAGGCTAACGTAGTAGCAGATCGTTGGCGGGAAGAAGCGTTTTAACCTCGGTAATGATGATCGAGGAGTTGGAGATGCTCGAGAAGTTCAGAGATTTGAAGTTGAGTGTCAAGTTTCACCAGGGAAGCTGAGATTTGGTATGCTTACCATTTCTAACAGATTGTTGGGCGAGATCCGAGACCAGCAAGTTCATGACGAGCTTACGCAAGAGAAGGTCGATTGATAAGCGCAAGAAAGCGGCGAATTTGGTCGGGCGGGCGACATCTTGAGGTGCAATGGCCGAGTGTGCGTGCCTAACGTATCCGGCTGAGGAAGTTGATTCTCGGCGAAGCGCATAAGAGCAACTTTAGTATTCATCCAGGAGTTACGAAGATGTATCAAGACTTGAAGAAGCATTTTTGGTGGTCAGGAATGAAGAAGCAAGTGGCCGAGCACGTAGCTTCATGTTTGGCGTGTCGGCGAAGGTGGAGCACCAGCGACTGCGGGAATGCTACAATCGCTTGGCAGCGTGCCCGGTATGGAAATGGGACAGTATTTCCATGGATTTCGTTGTAGGTTTGCGAAGGCGAGAAGAAGAATGATTCGATTTGGGTGATCGTTGACCAGATTGACCAAATCTGCTCATTTCTTGCGGTGAGGTCGACATACAACGTGGAAAAGGCGGCCAGAGATCTACATCAGCGGAGATAAATGCGACTTCATGGAATACCATCTTCGATCGTGTCGGACCGAGATCCGAAGTTCACGTCTCATTTTTGGAGGAATTGCAAGGAGCGATGGGAGGCAGAGCTCAGGCTTAGCTTCGGCATATCATCCGCAGGTGACGGTCGGCCGAGAGAACGATCAATCGCTTGAAGATTTGTTGCGAGCTTATGCGTTAGATCACCGAGGAAGTTGGGGCGACGTCTTACCATTGGTGGAGTTCACATACAACAACAGCTTCCATGCGAGTATTGGGATGGCACCTTTTGAAGCGTTGTATGGGCGGAAATGTCGAGCGCCTCTTTGTTGGTACCAGGACGGCGGCGAAGCTGTCGTAGGACCAGATATGATCCAGCGGACTACCGAGAAGATTCGTTTGATCGAGAGATCGGATCACGAACATCTCAAAGTCGGCGTAAGAGTTATGCGGACCAACGGCGTCGACCACTCGAGTTCGAGGAAGGAGAACATGTATTTCTTAGAGTCACCCCACTCTGGAGTTGGTCGGCGATCAAATCCAAGAAACTTACCCCTAAATTCATTGGACCTTACCAGATTCTTCGTCGTATTGGTCGATGGCATATCAGTGCCTTACCCCATTCTTGTCGAACATCCACGGCGTCTTTCACGTCTCACAATTGCGGAAGTATGTTTCCGACCCTTCTCATGTCATCGAACCGGATGTGATTCAAGCGAAGGGCGACCTATCTTTGAAGCGTTACGGCAAGAATCGTTGATCGGAAAGCCAAGCGATTGCGGAACAAAGAGATCCAACTTGTCAAAGTTGTGTGGGATCGAAGGGCGGGAGATGCGACTTGGGAGCTGGAGGAGAAGATGAAGATTCGGTACCACTGAACTTTTACGAGGTAAGAACCTTATTTGCAATTTCGAGGACGAAATTTTTTAGAGGAGAGATTGTAACACCTGAGGGCGAGATCGACATCGTATTAGGACGGCGTATCGAGACCTCGACCAAGACCTTGTGTCGAGATCCAGTGACTAGATCGTTGCCGAGATCTTTTGTCGGTGATGAGACCACGATGCACTAGGCTGGCGGTGAGGAGGTCGGGTGTCGAGTTGATGAAGTCGCGTCTGGTGATGAGGGCGCAAGTCGGTGAGAGAGACGCGTTCACGAACTCGTGTTAGAACCTTGAACGTTTGCACGAGCACCCTTGTCGACATCGTGTCGAGATGATACCTCGTATTATTTCGAACGTTACTCAGCGTTATTATTTTATTGTTTGGTATTATTACATTGGTGGGTTGTCGTTGGCCAAGCGAGTAGAGGTAATTATGAGAGGAGCGAGTTAACGGGTAGATGATTGATGGGATTGGGATGTTTTAGCTGGAGTTATGTTTATACCTCTATCTCGCCAGCTGTATACCACGACCGTTTCACTCATTTCTCTTTTCTTCTTTCTTCTTCCTTCCTTCTGCTCTGTGTTTCGTTGTTTCCTTAAAAATCTTCATCGACGAAACCGTGAGTTCCAACCGAGATCTGCACAAGCTTTCTTCATCAATTTTGTTCATCATCAACTTCTCGACCCATATCTCGTGCGATCGAACATCACCGTTGAGGTATGAAGAACAGATTTTCTTTCATTTGTGCTCTTGTTTAGCGCTAAATCTTCTTCCATTTTTAATGGTTTATGCTTCCAAATCATGTCAAATTGATGGGTTTTCTTCTTCATAATAATACCTATCTTTTTAACCGATTAATTGGGCTTGTAAAACAAATTTCTTTCTCTGTTTTTCTGCAATCGGCAGTGGCCAGAAAACTCCATTTTTGGTTCGGTTCGATTTCTTGGTTTTCATTCGTTGCTTCGATTATTGTTGTTGTCGATCTTCTTGTGAAGCATCAGATGAGTTTTCATGAAATTTTGATCGCAATCCCTAACTTTGTGTTAGAGGAAAAATATCTTTCAGTTCTTGAGTTTCATATTTTTCTGGGTTGTGGTTGAGTTTGGGAAGAGAGCTAGATGTATTAGAACCATAGATCGATCTGAGTTGTGTTTGTTTTAGGAAGTACATTTCCGAGATCGTGAATTCAATCAAGGCGCGGAAAGCGAATCCAAGGACGCAGGCAAGCAGAATCCAGATCGAGGATCAGACGCGTGTCGAGGTCGACTGAGAAGCGTACGTGTCGAAGTCGTTGTCGAGTCCGTTGAAGACAGCCGTGTCGAGATCGAGTAAGAGAAATCGTTGTCGAGCTCTTAGAAGACAGCTGTGTCGAGGTCGTTGTCGAGCAGCATTAACTTGGAGTTCGGTAAGGGCGCTTCACATTTATATTTGTTATAGTATGTAAGGGCTACTTCTAGATATCTCTAAGGCTTTATTGTATAAGTCCTTAAGTAAGGGCATTTCATATTCTATGTGGTTATGTTATTGTGTATGGATTTACTGATTGTGTCGAGCTTGAAATGTTGTGATATGATTGAGTTTGTGCATGTATTTAATATGTGATTGAATATATGTCGTGAAGTGTGTATTGCATGTTGAATTGCGTTTCTTCATGTCGAGCTTGCTCTTTTATTTGACATGCGGTTGAATATTTTGTGTTTAACTCCTTGAATATCGTATGCGGCGAATTGTTCATCAGTGAAGCGAGCTAGGTGAGTCGTATAGCGTTTTGAGCCGTGACCGGATAGCGAGGGTGCTAGGTCCCCGCACCGTTTACGGAGATTGACTAGAGCGTCGCCACGCTCACGGGACTGAGTTATTGTCCTAGGGAGGCGAGGATCCCAAGGCTTGGCTGGACTTTCCGACATCTGATGCGGCGTGTGCATTAGGAAAAATTGTCGAGTCGAGAGAAAATGGATTTGTGAGTTGTGTCGAGTTTAGAGTGAGATGGTCGAGTCACGTCGGTGATTGTTATACTTTGCTTTGTTTGCTTATATTTTTATGTCGAGCTTATCTTGAATTGTTGAGAAGTTGACCACTTTCCGTGGTGCCTTCAATCCATAGCGGTTACCAGGCGATGTCGGCGCGGGTAACTCGGCAATGAAGCGATGCCTGTAACGACCCGTTTCCGGACCGCTACCGAGCTCAATATACCGAGCTCGAGTTACCGAGCTCAACACACCAAGCTCAAAATAAACCTATATGAGATGTGTTTTTAAAAACAAAACTCTTGTGCCTTTTAAAAATGCGATCTATATTTTTTTTTTTCATATAAAACCAACTCGTGCACATCAGAGTAATTACAGCTTTTCGAAACATGGTGCAACTAAGACACAAGACTTAAATTCAAATAAAACATATATGCATAACATACACATATATATATCACCCGAATAATAATGTATACAAATACAGAGTAGCAAATGTGCAAAGAAAATACACCTAAGGTACGACAACTTCAAAAGAGCCATCATACCCTGGGGGTACTTCCGGCAGACTCCCACGCAGGGGGCTGCTCCAAAAGTAAGACCACCAGTCTACCCTGTAGCAACAACACAACACTGCCCAAACTGGTCACGACCTCGAACACAAAAGAAAAACTAGTACAATCCTCAGAAAAACCAACATCCAACAAATAAACAATCACGACAGATAGAGGTCGTCACTCGGGTCCTCGTCGACCTCCTCCTCGGCATCGTCTACTGTCGAGTTCCCTGCGCCCTCGACATCGCCTGGGTAACCGTCATGGATTGAAGGCACCACGGGAAAGGGTCAACTTCTCAACAAGTTAAGATAAGCTCGACATAAAAATATAAGCACACAGCAAGTATACCAACCCCCGACGTGACTCGACCATCTCACTCTAAACTCGACACAACTCACAATTCCATTTTCTCTCGACTCGACAATTTTCCGGAATGCACACGCTGCCGTCAGGTATGTCGGAAAGTCGGTAAAGCCTTGGGATCCTCGCTCTCCCTAGGACAATAACTCAGGTCCGTAGCGTGGCGACGTCTAGTCAATCTCCCGTAAACAAAAGGGGACCTAGCACCCTCAGTTATCCGGGTCACGGCTCAAAAACGTCATACGACTCACCTAGCTCGCTCACTCGATGAACAATTCGCCGCATACGATATTCAAGGAGTTAAACACAAAATATTCAACCGCATGTCAAATAAAAGAGCAAGCTCGACATGAAGAAACGCAATTCAACATGCAATTACACAATTCACGACATATATTCAATCACATATTAAATACATGCAAAAACTCAATCATATCACAACATTTCAGCTCGACACAAATCAGTAAATCCATACACAATAACATAACCACGTAGAATTTGAAATGCCCTTACGCTAGCATACTACGAAAGTAATAATGTGAAGCGCCCTTACTTAAGGACTTATACAATAAAGCCTTAGAGATATCTAGAAGTAGCCCTTACCGAACTCCAAGTTAATGCTGCTCGACAACGACCTCGACACAGCTGTCTCCAAATGAGCTCGACAACGACCTCGACAAGGTTGTCTTCAAAGAGCTCGACACGTACGCTCCTCGTTCTGGATTCTGCTGCTTCCGCGTCCTTGGATTCGCTTTCTCGTACACCTCGATTCGGAATTCACTCGATCTCGGGAATCAGACTTCCTAAAACAAACACAACTCAGATCGATCTATGGTTCTAATACATCTAGCTCTCTCTTCCCCAAACTCAACCACAACCCAGAAAAATATGAAACTCAAGAACTGAAAGATATTTTTCCTCCAACACAAAGTTAGGGATTTCGATCAGAATTCATGAAAAGTTATCTGATGCTTCAACAGATAGATCGACAATAACAATAATCAGAAGCAACGAACGAAAATCAAGAAAATCGAAATGAACCAAAAATGGGGTTCCTGGGCACTGCCGATTGCAGAAAAAACAGAGAAAGAAATTTGTTTTACAAGCCCAATTAATCGGTTAAAAAGATAGGTAATATTATGAAGAAGAAAACCCATCAATTAGACATGATTTGGAAGCATAAACCGATTAAAAATGGAAGAAGATTTAGCGCTAAACAAGAGTACAGATGAAAGAAAATCTGTTCTTCATACCTCAACGGTGATGGTCGATCGACGAGATATGGGTCGAGAAGTTGATGATGAACAAAATTGATGAAGAAATCTTGTGCAGAATCCGCTGGAACTCACGGTTTAAATCGATGAAGATTTTTAAGAAAACAACGAAACACAGAGCGAAGGAAGGAAGAAGAAAGAAGAAAAGAGAAATGAGTGAAACGGTGCGTGGTATACGGTTGGCGAGAAAGGGGTAAAAGCGTAACTCGGCTATAAGATGCCAATCCCAATAATCATCTACCCGTTAACTCGTTCCTCTCATGATTACCCTCTACTCTGTCGGTCAACGACAAGCCGACAATGTAATAATTACAAACAATATAATAATAACGCTGAGTAACGTTCGAAATAATACGAGGTGTCATCTCGACACGATGTCGACAAGAGTGCTCGTGCAAATGTACAAAGTTCTAACACGAGTTCGTGAACGCGGTCTCCTCAGCTCGACTTGCGTCCTCATCAGTTCGATGCAGCGACTTCATCAACTCGACACCCGACCTCCTCCATTTCGGCTAGTGTACGTGGGTCCATCACCGACAAAAGATCTCGGCAAACGATCTAGTCACGGGATCTCGACACAAGGTCTTGGTCGAGGTCTCGATACGTCGTCCTAATACGATGTCGATCTCGTCCTCAGGTGTTACAATCTCTCCCTCTAAAAAAATTTCGTCCTCGAAATTGCAAATAAGCTTCTTACCTCAGAAAAGTTCAGTCATCAATCTTCATCTTCTCCTCCAGCTCCCAAGTCGCATCTCCCGTCTTACGATCCCACACAACCTTGACAAGTTGGATCTCTTTGTTCAAGAACTGTTGGCTTTCCGATCAACGATTCTTGCTTTGGTGACGCTTCAAAAGATAAGTCGTCCTTCAGTTGAATCACATCTGGTTCGATGACATGAGAAGGGTCGGAAACATACTTCGCAATTGTGAGGCGTGAAAGGCGTCGTGGATGTTCGACAAGAATGGTGGCAATGCAATCGATATGCCACCTGGACCAATACGACGAAGAACTGCGGTAAGGTCCAATGAATTTAGGGGTAAGTTTCTTGGATTTGATCGCTCGACCAACTCGGTAGTGGGGGTGACTCTAAGAAATACATGTCCTCCTTCCTCGAACTCGAGTGGTCGACGTCGTTGATCTGCATAACTCTTACGTCGACTTTGAGATGTTCGCATCCGATCTACGATCAAACGGATCTTCTCGGTGGTCTATTTGGATCATATCTGGTCCTCTGACAGTCCGGCTTCGCCGAATCCTGGTACCAACAAAGAGGCGTCGACATTTCGCCCATCTGGCGCTTCAAAGGTGCCATCCCAATACTCGCATGGAAGCTGTTGTTGTATGTGAACTCCACTAATGGTAAGACGTCGTCCCAACTTCCTCGGTGATCTAGCGGACAAGCTCGTAACAAATCCTCAAGCCATTGGATCGTTCTCTCGATCTGCCGTCGATGCGTGGATGATATGCCGAAGCTAAGCTTGAGCTCGGTTCCCATCGCTCCTTGCAATTCCCTCCAAAAATGAGACGTGAACCGGATCTCGGTCCGACACGATCGAAGATGGTATTCCATGAAGTCGTACTATCTCGCGATGTAGATCTCGGCCAACTTTTCCACGTTGTATGTCGACCACCGGCAAGAAATGAGCAGATTTGGTCAATCGGTCGACGATCACCCAAATCGAATCATTCTTCTTCTGCGTCTTCGGCAAACCTACAACGAAATCCATGGAAATATCGTCCCATTTCCATACCGGCACGTCAAGCGATTATCAGCATTCCTGCAGGTCGCTGGTGCTCCACCTTCGGCTCGACACGCCAAACATGAAGCTACGTGACTCGGCCACTTGCTTCTTCATTCGGACCACCAAAAATGCTTCTTCAAGTCTTGATACATCTTCGTAACTCTGGGATGAATACTAAAGTTGCTCTTATGCGCTTAAATCGAGAATCAACTTCCTCGGCTCGGATACGTTAGGCACGCACACTCGGCCATTGCACCTCAAGATGTCGCCCGCTCCGACCTGAAATTACGCCTTCTTGCGCTTATCAACTGAATCTTCTCTTGCAGAAGCTCGTCATGAACTTGCTGGTCTCGGATCTCGTCCAACAATCTGTTAGAAATGGTAAGCATACCAAATCTCAGCTTGACCGGTGAAACTTCGAGACTCAACTTCAAATCTCGGAACTTCTCGAGCATCTCCAACTCCTTGATCATCATTACCGAGGTTAAAACGCTCTTCCCGCTTCAACGCATCTGCTACTACGTTAGCCTTACCTGATGGTATTCCAACGTAAAGTCGTAGTCCTTGAGAAATTCTCGCCCATCTACGTTGACGCATGTTGAGCTCCTTCGGTCGAACAGGTACTTCAAGCTCTTGTGATCGCTGAAAAGCAAGAGTGCTCCCGTAAAGGTAGTGCCTCCATATCTTCGGCCAAGAAAAACTATCTGGCCGCTAGCTCCAAGTCGTGAGTAGGATAGTTCCTCTCGTGAATCTTAAGTCGTCTTGAAGCATACGCGACCACCTTCCGATGTTGCATCAAAGACACATCCCAATCCTGGTGTGACGCATCACAATACACCTCGAAAGGCTCTTGGGTTGAGGCAAAATCAAGACAGCGCCGCCGTCAAAAGCTCCTTCGCCGTTGAAAGCGGCTTCACACTCCTCGGTCAAGCAAAGGTTGATCCTTCCTCGTCAATCGTGTAAGGCGCCGACAATCTTCGAGAAACTTTCAATGAATCTTCGGTAATATCCTCGCTAAGCCGACAAAACTCCCGATCTCAGATCGCTTTCTTGACTGTTCCCACTCTATCACCGCCAATCTTAGTTGGATCCACGCCTATCCCTTCTCTGGAAATCACGTGACCTAGAAAATTCACCTCTTCAAGCCAAAATTCACACTTGACAGATTGGCATAGAGTTGCTTATCTCGTAATATCCGCAGTATCGACATAGGTGTTCTGCGTGCTCTTCTCGGTTCCTCGAGTAAATCAATATGTCGCCGATGAACACTACAACGAACTGATCCAAAAACGAATGAAAAATCCTGTTCATGTAGTCCATAAACACGGTGGCGCGATTCGTTACTCCAAACGGCATCACCAAGTACTCGTAGTGACCGTATCTAGTCCTCAAAATTTGTTTTGGCGACATCTTCCTCCTTCACGCGAATCGATGGTAGCCCGACTTCAAGTCTATCTTGGAAAAGATCGCCGCTTCCACGAAGTTGGTCCATCAAATCGCCAATACGTGGTAACGGATAGCGGTTCTTCACGGAACCTTGTTGAGCTCGCGATAGTCCACGACACCTTGATCGTCCATCCTTCTTCTTAACCAACAACACCGGAGCTCCCCACGCGGTGACACGCTCGGTCGTATGAATTGCTTCGACCCAAGTGTTCGATCCGGGACTTCAACTCTTTCATCTCGGCGGGAGACATCACAGCACGGCGCTTTGGAAATCGGCCTGTTCCTGGAATCAGGTCGATGGAGAACTCGACCTCTGCATCTTGGTGGTAATCCTGGCACGCCTTCGAAAACGTCCTCAAAATCACACACCACTGGTACATTCTTCACGTCGATCTGCTGGAAAACTTCCGAACTAGCTAGATACATGTATTCCCTAGTTCCTTCTTTCAAGGAAACTCTTATATGCTCGGCAGAAAGATAATTGGAGACTCCAAGATCAGGAAAAATCACTGCTTTTCGGGCACAGTCCAAAAGGACATGGTGGTGAGACAACCAATCCATCCCGAGGATAACATCTAAACCCTTAAGAGGCAAACAAACCAAATTGACCACAAACTTTCTACTCTGAATAATCACTACACAATTAAGACATGCAGTGTTTGTGACTAAGGTTTTAGCATTTGGGGTTGTAACTACTAATTTAAACGGTAGCGATCACTGATCAAGCTCAAAAGGTTCACACAATCAAGAAATGAAGGAATGGGTTGCACGAATCAAAAAGAACGGATAAGGATTTACCCTCGATCTCACATTCACCTTGGATAAGATCATCGGCTCGCTCACTTCCTCGCCACTCATGCAGAAAACTCGCCTTTAGCCACTGACGCTTCCCTTTGGCCTTTGCCGCAAGCATAGTCGGTTCACTTTAGGTGTAGGACAATCCTTAGCAAAATGCCCTGGCTTCGCAGCTGAAACACACCTCCTCCCTCGAGTACGATTACTCGCGTAATGTCCCGCTTTCCACATCGGTAGCAAATCACCTCGACACTGGACTGACCTCCACTCCTCGGTACTTGGGTCATCGGACGACATCGTCCCTCGTTGTTGTTCCCCGAGGCCTGGCCGTAAAGGTCTCTTCTGCGGTAGTTTCCCTTCGCGTGCAAATCTCGCCCCGCACTGGGTCTCACCGTCGCCCACGCAGTCTTCTTCTTGTGGCTCCTCACTCCTTCTACCTCGACACATCGGTCAATCGACTCTTGGAGATTTCGGATCCTCAACGACACCATCGACTGAATGTCGAATCTCAATCCCCGTTGGAATCTCTCACTTAACCATCTCTGGTCAACTCGGTCACGAAATGGACTGAAATACCTCGCCAACGATTCAAACTTGGCCGCATACTTGACACCGCCGAAGTTGCCTTTGCTGCAGCTTGAAGAAATTCCTGCTCCTTCTCGGCTCGTGCAAAGATCAGGAAGTACTTGTCCAGGAACCTTTCACGAAAAAGCTCCCAGTGTCATCTCGCGATGTTACGCTATAAACGCTTGCTTCACTCCTCTCCACCAATACTCTGCGTCTCCTAGCAATAAGTAGGTGGCATAGTCGACCTTCACGTTGTCCGAGCAATGGAGTGCCTCAAAGATCTTCTCGATCTCTTGGATCCAAAGTTCAACTTTATCCGGATTTGGCTCACCGTAGAGCTTCGGTGGATCATGCTTCCTAAAGTCGGCCAATCCTCTTGCTTGACGTACGTTACGCTCGTTCTTTGTTGCTGCAAGTTCTGCCGAGTTAACGCCGCCTGCCTGTTGAGCCATCGCGTTAGCCTGTTGAGTCAGCGGTGATTGTTGAGCCATGGCTGCCGCCATCTCGGCCATAGCTTGAATAGCTCGCTCCATGTCGACGTTCTCGGTTGCGGATGTCGTATTCGACGAGGTGGCATTAGATTCCACAAAGTTCAAAACCTGTCGAGAATCTCACACAAGGATGTGTTAAACACACCGCTTCAATCAAGAAACAGCTCAAACAATTTCTCAAGCAATAAGTGCTTCACTTAATCAAACAAAGAATCAACACAAAACAACTAGGTACCCAACACATAACCCGGCACACTGACTACCCAAATCCTATGCACACTTCGGTCGTAACCGAATCGCTCGATACTAAAGTCAGAACGACTCGCTTCGGACCGCTACCGAATGAGCTCAATATACCGAGCTCGAGTTACCGAGCTCAACACACCAAGCTCAAAATAAACCTATATGAGATGTGTTTTAAAAACAAAACTCTTGTGCCTTTTAAAAATGCGATATATATTTTTTTTTTTCATATAAAACCAACTCGTGCACATCAGAGTAATTACAGCTTTTCGAAACATGGTGCAACTAAGACACAAGACTTAAATTCAAATAAAACATACATGCATAACATACACATATATATATCACCCGAATAATAATGTATACAAATACAGAGTAGCAAATGTGCAAAGAAAATACACCTAAGGTACGACAACTTCAAAAGAGCCATCATACCCTGGGGGTACTTCCGGCAGACTCCCACGCAGGGTCGCCCAAAAGTAAGACCACCCAGTCTACCACAGTAGCAACAACACAACACTGCCCAAACTGGTCACGACCTCGAACACAAAAGAAAAACTAGTACAATCCTCAGAAAAACCAACATCCAATAAATAAACAATCACGACAGGTAGAGGTCGTCACTCGGGTCCTCGTCGACCTCCTCCTCGGCATCGTCTCTTGCCGAAGTTCCTGCGCCCTCGACATCGCTGGGTAGCAGTCATGGATTGAAGGCACCACGGAAAGGGTCAACTTCTCAACAAGTTAAGATAAGCTCGACATAAAAATATAAGCAAACAAAGAAAGTATAACAATCACCGACGTGACTCGACCATCTCACTCTAAACTCGACACAACTCACAATTCCATTTTCTCTCGACCGACAATTTTCCTAATGCACACGCCGTGCCGTATGTCGGAAAAGTCGGCCAAGCCTTGGGATCTCGCTCTCCTGGAGCTGAAATAACTTCCAGGTCCCAGTAGCGTGGCGGCGTCTAGTCAATCTCCGTAAACAAAAGGGGACCTAGCACCCTCGCTTATCCGGTCACGGCTCAAAACGTCATACGACTCACCTAGCTCGCTCACTCGATGAACAATTGGCCGCATACGATATTCAAGGAGTTAAACACAAAATATTCAACCGCATGTCAAATAAAAGAGCAAGCTCGACATGAAGAAACGCAATTCAACATGCAATTACACAATTCACGACATATATTCAATCACATATTAAATACATGCAAAAACTCAATCATATCACAACATTTCAGCTCGACACAAATCAGTAAATCCATACACAATAACATAACCACGTAGAATTTGAAATGCCCTTACGCTAGCATACTACGAAAGTAATAATGTGAAGCGCCCTTACTTAAGGACTTATACAATAAAGCCTTAGAGATATCTAGAAGTAGCCCTTACCGAACTCCAAGTTAATGCTGCTCGACAACGACCTCGACACAGCTGTCTCCAAATGAGCTCGACAACGACCTCGACAAGGTTGTCTTCAAAGAGCTCGACACGTACAGTCCTCGATCTGGATTCTGCTGTTTCCGCGTCCTTGGATTCGCTTTCCCGTACACCTCGATTCGGAATTCACTCGATCTCGGGAATCAGACTTCCTAAAACAAACATAACTCAGATCGATCTATGGTTCTAATACATCTAGCTCTCTCTTCCCCAAACTCAACCACAACCCAGAAAAATATGAAACTCAAGAACTAAAATATATTTTTCCTCCAACACAAAGTTAGGGATTTCGATCAAAATTCATGAAAAGTTATCCGATGCTTCAAATGTATAGATCGACAATAACAATAATCGTAAGCAACGAACTAAAAATCAAGAAAATCGAAATGAACCAAAAATGGGGTTTTCGGGCATTGCCGATTGCAGTAAAAACAGAGAAAGAAATTTGTTTTACAAGCCCAATTAATCGGTTAAAAGATAGGTAATATTGTGAAGAAGAAAACCCATCAATTTGATATGATTTGGAAGCATAAACGATTAAAAATGGAAGAAGATTTAGCGCTAAACAAGAGTACAGATGAAAGAAAATTGTTCTTCATACCTCAAGGTGATGGTCGATCGACGAGATATGGGTCGAGAAGTTGATGATGAACAAAATTGATGAAGAAATCTTGTGCAGAATCTCATTTGGAACTCACGGTTTAAATCGATGAAGATTTTTAAGAAAACAACGAAACACAGAGCGTAAGGAAGGAAGAAGAAAGAAGAAAAGAGAAATGAGTGAAAGCGGCCGTGGGTATACTGGGCGAGAAAGGGGTAAAAACGTAACTCCAGCTATAAGATGCCAATCCCAATAATCATCTACCCGTTAACTCGCTCCTCTCATGATTACCTCTACTACTCGCTTTCGGCCAACGCATAAGCCGACAATGTAATAATTACAAACAATATAATAATAACTTGAGTAACGCTCAAATAATACGAGGTGTCATCTCGACACGATGTCGACAAGAGTGCTCGCAAATGTACAAAGTTCTAACACGAGTTCGTGAACGCGGTCTCTCATTTCGACTTGCGCCCTCATCGCACTTCTGGTGACGCGACTTTCATCAACTCGGCACCCGACTCCCCTCACCAAGAATAGTGTATCGTGGTCCATCACCGACAAAAGATCTCGGCAAACGATCTAGTCACGGGATCTCGACACAAGGTCTTGGTCGAGGTCTCGATACGTCGTCCTAATACGATGTCGATCTCGTCCTCAGGTGTTACAATGCCGAGGAGGATCTCGACGAGGACCCGAGTGACGACCTCTATCTGTCGTGATTGTTTGTTTATTGGATGTTGTTTTTCTGAGTACTGTTCTTGTATTTCTTTTGTGTTCGAGGTCGTGACCGCTTGGGCGATGTTGTTGTTGTTACAGGTAGACCGGTGGTCTTACTTTTGGAGCAGCTGGGAGTTCGCTTAAGTACCCTGTGGTATGATGGCTATTTTGAAGTTGCTGCACCTTAGGTGTATTTTCTTTGCACATTTGCTACTCTGTATTTGTATACATTATTATTCGGGTGATATATATATGTGTATGTTATGCATGTATGTTTTATTAGAATTTAAGTCTTGTGTCTTAGTTGCACCATGTTTCAAAAGTCAGAATTACTCGATGTGCACGAGTTGGTTTTATAAAAAATATATCGTATTTTTAAAAGGCACAAGAGTTTTGTTTTTAAAACACATCTCATATAGGTTTCATTTGAGCTTGGTGTGTTGAGCTCAGAATCGAGCTCAGATATTGAGCTCTGTAGCGGTCCTGGAACGGGTCGTTACAATGGTCCGATGTAACGCGAGACATATGGCCGCTTTACCCTAAACCCAAGGCCATATGTTTAAAAATATTGTGAGACTTATGGCGCGGTTTAAGTAAAAACCTCGGTTGTATGTAATGCGATACCTATGGTGCCGGTTTTAGGGTAAAACCGCGGTCAGATCTCCAACACCTATGGCGCCGTTTAGTTAAAACCGCGGTCGTATGTAACGCGAGACATATGACCGCCTTCACGCCTGGAGACCCGCGACGTAAGGGAAGTTAAGCAGCAGCGTGAGGAAAGACAGGCCAAGCGAGAGGTCGGTGCAAGAGGTCGGTGCAGCCTTGATGAAACGAAGCAAGAGGTCGGTGCAGCCTTGATGCGAGAGAGACCACGAAGCAAGAGGTCGGTGCAAGAGGTCGGTCCCGCGACGAAGGAAGAAGCAGCAGCGGACAGGCCAAGAAAGAGGTCGGTGCAAGAGGTCGGTGCAGCCTTGATGCCACGAAGCAAGAGGTCGGTGCAGCCTTGATGCGAGAGAGACCACGAAGCAAGAGGTCGGTCCCGCGACGAAGGAAGAAGCAGCAGCGAACAGGCCAAGAAAGAGGTCGGTGCAGCCTTGATGCCACGAAGCAAGAGGTCGGTGCAGCCTTGATGCCACGAAGCAAGAGGTCGGTGCAGCATTGATGTGAGAGACCACGAAGCAAGAGGTCGGTCCCGCGACGAAGGAAGAAGCAGCAGCGGACAGGCCAAGCAAGAGGTCGGTGCAGCCTTGATGCCAAGAGGCAAGAGGTCGGTGCAGCCTTGATGCGAGAGAGACCACGAAGCAAGAGGTCGGTGCAGCTTGATGCGATCTCGACCCATTACCATTACCATTAAAATTCAAGTTTATTTCCAAATAACCTTTTAAATCATTCCAGAACTATCAAAAATCCATCACATGGCAAACCAAATTACCGCCTCTTCTCTTCCAAACTTTTCCATTCTCAAACTAAGAGCACAACACTATAATTAAACCATTACTTCCTATAGTTATAAAAGAAATTGGAAGATGATTAAATAAGGAAAGTTGAAGTACCTCCATCCATTGAACCGGAGAATATCTCTTTCAACTGACTAGGGTTCTTAGCCATACACGAAATAGAGTCTATATGTCCATCCATCGCTCCTATAAACGGTCTTGCAAAAATCTAAATTCTCAAAAAAAATAAAAAATAAATCAGGGTAATGTATAAACTGCACAACCAATAAAAGCTATTCACTATCAAAAAAAAACAAAGGGAAAATATGACCTTGTCCAACTTCACTGCATTAAGAGCACGCATATATTCCACCGCTTTCTCTTGAGGCCGAAGACAGGATCGTAATTGCGGAACACCCTCTTTTCCAAATCAAAAGGGCAACGCGTTAGAATAAGCGAAAGATGATAAATTTAATTGAATTGAGAAGATTGAAGAGCGTCAACGATAAAGGGTCGTGTGGATTGAGAATCACTGAAGGTCTTGGCTTCGTTCTCGGGTGAACTCATCCACAGAGCGTGATATAACTTTGACCTTCATTTTCTGAGAAAGAGCAAACTCTGTTTCGCTTCTTCAACCGCCAAATTCAGGAGCAAGTGTTGCTAAAATGCGAGTCAACGCGTAAGATCGCACGGCCCTACGAAGTTTTCACCCCCGAGCGAGTTGACTCGCATTTATAGGATCGCCACTGTAGAATCGCCAGAGTATCGTGGTTCCTGGCTCGACAAATCGTAGGATCGTCGTCACTCTCTCGCAACCTCGCCGCTTCACGGTTCCTAGGGTAGACACTGAGGAACCAAGCTTGTGTTAGTGGGCGGATCCGCAAACACAACAACAAAGCCCAAGCGGGTTAAAAACCCAATTGACTAGGTGTCGTTTGTTTTAGATTTTAGATTCTGCTTGGACCCTAAAATCAATTCCTGATTTTTTTTTAGTTACTATTTATGTGTTAGTTTTAGATTTTAGCAAATTTCAGAATCTTGTTTGTACTTTAGAATCAATTCTAGTAGAATCTACAACATCCAAGTTTTTCCGTTCAGAATAATTGATTCTAGATATGGGACCCACAAAATATTTCATATTTACACTTCAAAAGTGATTCTACTTTGTCAACCAAACATAAATCAATTTTTTTGAACTCACTTTTAAACTACCATTATCAAACACAAATCAATTTTTTTTAAACTCAATTTTTTTAAAATCAATTTTTTTTAAACAAGATTCTTCACAATCTATTTTACCAGAATCTAAAACAAACGGACCCTAGATCGATTCATTTCTAAATAAATTGAGATATTTTCAGTTGTGTCAAGGCACACTGTTATTTATACGTTTGTTACAAATTTTGTTTACAGTTTTTTGACTCATCACATTGTTATCACTGTGCATTATGCATCCTACAGATGCCACATGATGCTAAATATTAGGATCCATATATCACTAGTGCGAAATACACCTAAAACACATATTTATAACGCCGGTTTTGGGGATAACCGGCGTAACATATAACGCGGTGGCATTTTTGAAATAAAATGATGAAATTGGGAGATCTATGGCGCCGGTTTTAGGATAAAACCGCGGTCGTATGTAAAGCGATACCTATGGCGCCGGTTTTAGGGTAAAACCGCTATCGTATCTCCAAGACATATGGCGCCGATTTTAAGTTAAAACCGCTGGTCAGATGTAACACAAGACATATGGCGCCGGTTTTAACCTAAAACCGGCGCCATATGTTTAAAAATATTGTGAGACTTATGGCGCCGGTTTTAAGTAAAAACCTCGGTTGTATGTAATGGGATACCTATGGCGCCGGGTTTAGGGTAAACCGCTGGTCAGATCTCCAACACCTACGGCGCCGGTTTTGTTAAACCGCGGTCGTATGTAACGCGAGACATATGACCGCCTTCACGTCTGGAGACCCGCGACGAAGGAAGAAGCAGCAGCGGAGGAAAGACAGGCCAAGCAAGAGGTCGGTGAAAGAGGTCGGTGCAGCCTTGATGCCATGAAGCAAGAGGTCGGTGCAGCCCTGATGCCATGAAGCAAGAGGTCGGTGCAGCCCTGATGCCATGAAGCAAGAGGTCGGTGCAGCCCTGATGCGAGAGAGACCACGAAGCAAGAGGTCGGTGAAAGAGGTCGGTCCCGCGACGAAGGAAGAAGCAGCAGCGGACAGGCCAAGAAAGAGGTCGGTGCAAGAGGTCGGTGCAGCCTTGATGCCACGAAGCAAGAGGTCGGTGCAGCCTTGATGCGAGAGAGACCACGAAGCAAGAGGTCGGTGCAGCCTTGATGCGATCTCGACCCATTACCATTACCATTAAAATTCAAGTTTATTTCCAAATAACCTTTTAAATCATTCCAGAACTATCAAAAATCCATCACATGGCAAACCAAATTACCGCCTCTTCTCTTCCAAACTTTTCCATTCTCAAACTAAGAGCACAACACTATAATTAAACCATTACTTCCTATAGTTATAAAAGAAATTGGAAGATGATTAAATAAGGAAAGTTGAAGTACCTCCATCCATTGAACCGGAGAATATCTCTTTCAACTGACTAGGGTTCTTAGCCATACACGAAATAGAGTCTATATGTCCATCCATCGCTCCTATAAACGGTCTTGCAAAAATCTAAATTCTCAAAAAAAAAAAAAAAATCAGGGTAACAGATAAACTGCACAACCAATAAAAGCTATTCACTATCAAAAAAAACAAAAAGGGGGAAAATATGACCTTGTCCAACTTCACTGCATTAAGAGCACGCACATATTCCACCGCCTTCTCTTGAGGCCGAAGACCGGATCGTAATTGCGGAACACCCTCTTTTCCAAAACAAAAGGGCAACGCGTTAGAATAAGCGAAAGATGATAAATTTAATTGAATTCGTAAGATTGAAGAGCGTCAACGATAAAGGGTCGTGTGGATTGAGAATCACCTGAAGGTCTTGGCTTCGTTCTCGGGTGAACTCATCCACGTAGAGCGTGATATAACTTTGACCTTCATTTTACGTAGAAAGAGCAAACTACATTTCGCTTCTTCAATCGCCAAATTCAGGAGCAGATGTTGCTAAAATGCAGTCAACGCCAGAAGATCGCACGCGGTCCTACGAGTTTTCACCCTGAGCGAAGTTGACTCTGTTATAGGATCGCCGGCTGTAGAATCATTGTAGTATCGTGGTTCGGCCGACAAATCGTAGGATCGCCGCCACTCTCTCTCGCAACCTCGATCGCTCTCTACGGTTCCTAGGGTAGACACTTGAGGAACCAAGCTTGTGTTAGTGGGCGGATCCGGCAAACACAACAACAGGCCCAAGCGGGTTAAAAACCCAATTGACTAGGTCTTTGTTTGTTTTAGATTTTAGATTCCTCGCTTGGACCTAAAATCAATTAGGCATTTTTTTAGTTACTATTTATGTGTTAGTTTTAGATTTTAGCAAATTTCAGAATCTTGTTTGTACTTTAGAATCAATTCTAGTAGAATCTACAACATCCAAGTTTTTCCGATTCAGAATAATTGATTCTAGATATGGGACCCACAAAATGTTTCTTATTTACACTACAAAATTGATCTTACTTTCTCACCCAAACATAATTCAATTTTTTTGAACTCACTTTTAAACTACCATTATAATACACAAATCAATTTTTTTTAAACTCAATTTTTTAAAATCAATTTTTTAAACAAGATTCTTCACAATCTATTTTACAGAATCTAAAACAAACGGACCCTAGATCGATTCATTTCTAAATAAATTGAGATATTTTCAGTTGTGTCAAGGCAGCTTTATTATTTATCGTGCTTGTTACAAATTTTGTTTACAGTTTTTTGACTCATCACATTGTTATCACTGTGCATTATGCATCCTACAGATGCCACATGATGCTAAATATTAGGATCTATATATCACTAGTGCGAAATACACCTAAAACACATATTTATAACGCCGGGTTTGGGGATAACCTAATAACATAACGCGGTGGCATTTTTGCAATAAAATGATGAAATTGGGAGATCAATGGCGCCGGTTTTAGGATAAAACCGCGGTCGTATGGAAAGCGATACCTATGGCGCCGGGTTTAGGGTAAAACCGAGGTCGTATCTCCAAGACATATGGCGCCGATTTTAAGTTAAAACCGCGGTGATGATGTATGCTTGTGAGACATATGGCGCCGGTTTACCTAAAACGGCGCCATATGTTTAAAAATATTGTGAGACTTATGGCGCGGTTTAAGTAAAAACCTCGGTTGTATGTAATGCGATACCTATGGCGCCGGTTTTAGGGTAAAACCGCGGTCGTATCTCCAACACCCATGGCGCCGGTTTTAAGTTAAAACCGCGGTCGTATGTAACGCGAGACATATGACCGCCTTTCACGCCTGGAGACCCGCCATGGCGAAGGAAGAAGCAGCAGCGGACAGGCCAAGAAAGAGGTCGGTGCAAGAGGTCGCTGCAGCCTTGATGCCACGAAGCAAGAGGTCGGTGCAGCCTTGATGCCACGAAGCAAGAGGTCGGTGCAGCCCTGATGCGAGAGAGACCACGAAGCAAGAGGTCGGTGCAAGAGGTCGGTCCCGCGACGAAGGAAGAAGCAGCAGCGGACAGGCCAAGAAAGAGGTCGGTGCAAGAGGTCGGTGCAGCCTTGATGCCACGAAGCAAGAGGTCGGTGCAGCCTTGATGCGAGAGAGACCACGAAGCAAGAGGTCGGTGCAGCCTTGATGCGATCTCAACCCATTACCATTACCATTAAAATTCAAGTTTATTTCCAAATAACCTTTTAAATCATTCCAGAACTATCAAAAATCCATCACATGGCAAACCAAATTACCGCCTCTTCTCTTCCAAACTTTTCCATTCTCAAACTAAGAGCACAACACTATAATTAAACCATTACTTCCTATAGTTATAAAAGAAATTGGAAGATGATTAAATAAGGAAAGTTGAAGTACCTCCATCCATTGAACCGGAGAATATCTCTTTCAACTGACTAGGGTTCTTAGCCATACACGAAATAGAGTCTATATGTCCATCCATCGCTCCTATAAACGGTCTTGCAAAAATCTAAATTCTCAAAAAAAATAAAAAAATAAATCAGGGTAACAGATAAACTGCACAACCAATAAAAGCTATTCACTATCAAAAAACAAAAAGGGGAAAATATGACCTTGTCCAACTTCACTTTGCATTAAGAGCACGCACATATTCCACCGCCTTCTCTTGAGGCCGAAAGGCAGGGATCGTAATATGAACACCCTCTTTTCCAAAACAAAGAACGCGTTAGAATAAGCGAAAGATGATAAATTTAATTGAATTGAGAAGATTGAAGAGCGTCAGCGATAAAGGGTCGTGGTGGATTGAGAATCACCTGAAGGTCTTGGCTTCGTTCTCGGGTGAACTCATCCACAGAGCGTGATATAACTTTGACCTTCATTTTACGTAGAAAGAGCAAACTCGCTTTCGCTTCTTCAACCGCCAAATTCAGGAGCTGATGTTGCTAAAATGCGAGTCAACGCGTAAGATCGTACGGTCCCTCACGAAGTTTTCACCCCTGAGCGAGTTGACTCTGTTATAGGATCGCCGGCTTTGTAGAATCATTTGTAGTATCGTGGTTCATTTCGACAAATCGTGAGGATCGTCGTCACTCTCTCTGCAACCTCGATTAAGCTCTCTACGGTTCCTAGGGTAGACACTTGAGGAACCAAGCTTGTGTTAGTGGGTGGATCAGGCAAACACAACAACAGGGCCTGCGGGTTAAAAAACCCAATTGACTAGGTCTTTGTTTGTTTTAGATTTTAGATTCTGTTTGGACCCTAAAATCAATTCCTAGATTTTTTTAGTTACTATTTATGTGTTAGTTTTAGATTTTAGCAAATTTCAGAATCTTGTTTGTACTTTAGAATCAATTCTAGTAGAATCTACAACATCCAAGTTTTTTCCGTTCGAGAATAATTGATTCTAGATATGGGACCCACAAAATATTTCATATTTACACTTCAAAAGTGATTCTACTTTGTCAACCAAACATAAATCAATTTTTGAACTCACTTTTAAACTACCATTATCAAACACAAATCAATTTTTTTAAACTCAATTTTTTAAAATCAATTTTTTTAAACAAGATTCTTCACAATCTATTTTACCGTAATCTAAAACAAAGCGGACCTAGATCGATTCATTTCTAAATAAATTGAGATATTTTCGGTTGTGTCAAGGCACCTTTGTTATTTATACGTTTGTTACAAATTTTGTTTACGCTTTTTGACTCATCACATTGTTATCACTTGTGCATTATGCATCCTACAGATGCCACATGATGCTAAATATTAGGATCCATATATCACTAGTGCGAAATACACCTAAAACACATATTTATAACGCCGGTTTTGGGGATAACTTAGGCGTAATATATAACGCAGTGGCATTTTGAAATAAAATGATGAAATTGGGAGATCTATGGCGCGGTTTTAGGATAAAACCAGCTGGTCGTATGTAAAGCGATACCTATGGCGCCGGTTTAGGGTAAACCGCTGATCGTATCTCCAAGACATATGGCCTTGATTTTAAGTTAAAGCGCGATCGTATGTAACGCTTGAGACATATGGCGCCGGTTTACCCTAAAACCGGCCATATGTTTAAAAATATTGTGAGACTTATGGCGCGGTTTTAAGTAAAAACCTCGGTTGTATGTAATCACGATACCTATGGCGTAGGTTTTAGGGTAAAGCGCGGTCGTATCTCAACACCTATGGCGCCGGTTTTAAGTTAAAACCGCGGTCGTATGTAACGCGAGACATATGACCGCCTTCACGTCTGGAGACCCGCGACGAAGGAAGAAGCAGCAGCGGAGGAAAGACAGGCCAAGCAAGAGGTCGGTGCAAGAGGTCGGTGCAGCCTTGATGCCATGAAGCAAGAGGTCGGTGCAGCCCTGATGCGAGAGAGACCACGAAGCAAGAGGTCGGTGCAAGAGGTCGGTCCCGCGACGAAGGAAGAAGCAGCAGCGGACAGGCCAAGAAAGAGGTCGGTGCAAGAGGTCGGTGCAGCCTTGATGGAAACGAAGCAAGAGGTCGGTGCAGCCTTGATGCGAGAGAGACCACGAAGCAAGAGGTCGGTCCCGCGACGAAGGAAGAAGCAGCAGCGGACAGGCCAAGAAAGAGGTCGGTGCAGCCTTGATGCCACGAAGCAAGAGGTCGGTGCAGCCTTGATGCCACGAAGCAAGAGGTCGGTGCAGCATTGATGTGAGAGACCACGAAGCAAGAGGTCGGTCCCGCGACGAAGGAAGAAGCAGCAGCGGACAGGCCAAGCAAGAGGTCGGTGCAGCCTTGATGCCAAGAAGCAAGAGGTCGGTGCAGCCTTGATGCGAGAGAGACCACGAAGCAAGAGGTCGGTGCAGCCTTGATGCGATCTCGACCCATTACCATTACCATTAAAATTCAAGTTTATTTCCAAATAACCTTTTAAATCATTCCAGAACTATCACCAACCCATCACATGGCAAACCAAATTACCGCCTCTTCTCTTCCAAACTTTTCCATTCTCAAACTAAGAGCACAACACTATAATTAAACCATTACTTCCTATAGTTATAAAAGAAATTGGAAGATGATTAAATAAGGAAAGTTGAAGTACCTCCATCCATTGAACCAGAGAATATCTCTTTCAACTGACTAGGGTTCTTAGCCATACACGAAATAGAGTCTATATGTCCATCCATCGCTCCTATAAACGGTCTTGCAAAAATCTAAATTCTCAAAAAAAATAAAATAAATCAGTGTAATGTATAAAGCGCACATGACCAATAAAAGCTATTCACTATCAAAAAAACAAAAAGGGGAAAAATATGACCTTGTCCAACTTCAACTGCATTAAGAGCACGCACATATTCCACCGCTTCTCTTGAGGTAGAAGACCGGGATCGTAATTGCGGAACACCCTCTTTTCCAAATCAAAGGGCAACGTTAGAATAAGCGAAAGATGATAAATTTAATTGAATTCGAGAAGATTGAAGAGCGTCAACGATAAAGGGTCGTGTGGATTGAGAATCACCTGAAGGTCTTGGCTTCGTTCTCGGGTGAACTTCATCCACGCAGAGCGTGATATAACTTTGACCTTCATTTTACGTAGAAAGAGCAAACTCGCTTTTGCTTCTTCAACCGCCAAATTCAGGAGCGATGTTGCTAAAATGCGAGTCAACAGCGTAAGATCGCATTTGCGGTCCCACGGTTTCACCCCCGAGCGAAGTTGACTCTGTTATAGGATCGTGGCTGCAGAATCATTTGTAGTATCGTGGTCTTGGCTCGACAAATCAGAGATCGTCGCCACTCTCTCTGCAACCTCGATCGCTCTCTACGGTTCCTAGGGTAGGCACTTGAGGAACCAAGCTTGTGTTAGTGGGCGGATCCGAAAACACAACAACAGCCCAAGCGGGTTAAAAACCCAATTGACTAGGTGTTTGTTTGTTTTAGATTTTAGAATCTGTTTGGACCCTAAAATCAATTCGACATTTTTTAGTTACTATTTATGTGTTAGTTTTAGATTTTAGTAAATTTCAGAATCTTGTTTGTACTTTAGAATCAATTCTAGTAGAATCTACAACATCCAAGTTTTTCCGCTGAATAATTGATTCTAGATATGGGACCCACAAAATATTTCATATTTACACTTCAAAAGTGATTCTACTTTGTCAACCAAACATAAATCAATTTTTGAACTCACTTTTAAACTACCATTACCAAACATAAATCAATTTTTTTAAACTCAATTTTTTTAAAAATCAATTTTTTTAAACAAGATTCTTCACAATCTATTTTACCAGAATCTAAAACAAACGGACCCTAGATCGATTCATTTCTAAATAAATCGAGATATTTTCGGTTGTGTCAAGGCACAATCGTTATTTATATCGCTGTTACAAATTTTGTTTACAGTTTTTTGACTCATCACATTGTTATCACTGCATTATGCATCCTACAGATGCCACATGATGCTAAATATTAGATCCATATATCACTAGTCACGAAATACACCTAAACACATATTTATAACGCCGGTTTGGGGATAACCGTAACATATAACGCAGTGGCATTTTTGAAATAAAATGATGAAATTGGAGATCTATGGCGCGGTTTTAGGATAAAATCATGTCGTATGTAAGCGATACCTATGGCGCCCGGTTTAGAGTAAACCGCTGTCGTATCTCCAAGACATATGGCGCCGATTTTAAGTTAAACCGCGGTCGTATGCTCTTTCGAGATATATGGCGCCGCTTTACCCAAACGCGCCGCATATGTTTAAAAATATTGTAGAGACTTATGGCGCCGGTTTTAAGTAAAAACCTCATTGTATGTAACGCGATACCTATGGCGCCGATTTTAGTGGTAAAACCGCGTTATTATCTCCAACACCTATGGGCGCTGTTTTGTTAAAACCGCGGTCGTATGTAACGCGAGACATATGACCGCCTTCACGTCTGGAGACCCGCGACGAAGGAAGAAGCAGCAGCGGAGGAAAGACCGGCCAAGCAAGAGGACGGCGAAAGAGGTCGGTGCAGCCTTGATGCCACGAAGCAAGAGGTCGGTGCAGCCCTGATGCCACGAAGCAAGAGGTCGGTGCAGCCCTGATGCGAGAGAGACCACGAAGCAAGAGGTCGGTGAAAGAGGTCGGTCCCGCGACGAAGGAAGAAGCAGCAGCGGACAGGCCAAGAAAGAGGTCGGTGCAAGAGGTCGGTGCAGCCTTGATGCCACGAAGCAAGAGGTCGGTGCAGCCTTGATGCGAGAGAGACCACGAAGCAAGAGGTCGGTGCAGCCTTGATGCGAGAGAGACCACGAAGCAAGAGGTCGGTGCAGCCTTGATGCGATCTCGACCCATTACCATTACCATTAAAATTCAAGTTTATTTCCAAATAACCTTTAAATCATTCCAGAACTATCAAAAAATCCATCACATTGGCAAACCAAATTACCGCCTTCTTCTCTTCCAAACTTTTCCATTCTCAAACTAAGAGTGCACAACACTATAATTAAAAACCATTCACTTCATATAGTTATAAAAGAAATTGGAAGATGATTAAATAAGGAAAGTTGAAGTACCTCCATCCATTGAACCGGAGAATATCTCTTTTCAACTGACTAGGGTTCTGTCAGCCATACACTAAATAGAGTCTATATGTCCATCCATCAGCTCCTATAGCTTGGCCTTGCACCAAAAATCTAAATTCTCAAAAAAAATAAAAAAATAAATCGGGGTACCGTATATAACCAAGCACGTAACCAATAAAAGCTATTCACTATCAAAAAAAACAAAAGGGGGGAAAATATGACCTTGTCCAACCCTCACTGCATTAAGAGCACGCATATGCTATTCCAGCACGCTATACTTCTGGAGGCCGAAGGCAGGGATCGTAATTGCGAACACCCTCTTTTCCAAATCAAAAGAGCAGCTGTTAGAATAAGCTTGTAAAGATGATAAATTTAATTGAATTGAGGAAGATTGAAGAGCGCCAACGATAAAGCGGTCGTGTAGATTGATCGAATCACTCTGAAGGTCTTGGCTTCGCTTCTCGGGTGCAACTCATCTGGCGTACGGAAGCGTGATAGTAACTTTGACCCTTCATTTTCTCGTAGAAAGAGCAAACTCTGTTTCGCTTCTTCAACCGCCAGAGTCAGGAGCGCATGTTGCTCATAAAATGCTGAGTCAGCAGCGTAAGATCGCAGACTTGATTCTAATGCAGAAGTTTTCACCCTGGCGAAGTTGACTTCGTTATAGGATCGCCGAAGCCGTAGAATCATTTTGCGAGTATCGCGGGTTCCTGGCTCGGACAAATCGTGGAGATTCGCTGCCACTCTCTTCCACTGGCAACCTCGATCGCTTCTCTCACGGTTCTAGGGTAGACACTTGAGGAACCAAGCTTGTGCAGAAGCGGTCGAGGATCCGCAGAACACAACAACAGCTCCGGGCGGGTAATAAAAAACCCAATTGACTAGGTGTCGTTTGTTTTAGATTTTAGATTTCCTCGGCTTGGACCCTAAAATCAATTCAGAGCATTTTTTTAGTTACTATTTATGTGTTAGATTTTAGATTTTAGCAAATTCTCAGAATCTTGTTTTGTTACTTTTTAGAATCAATTCTAGTAGAATCTACAACATCCAAGTTTTTCCGTTCAGAATAATTGATTTTGAAGATAGGGGACCCACAAAATATTTCAATATTTACACTTCAAAAGTGATTCTCACTTTGTCAACCAAACATAAATCAATTTTTTTTGAACTCACTTTAAACTACCATTATCAAACACAAATCAATTTTTTTTAAACTCAATTTTTTTTTAAAATCAATTTTTTAAACAAGATTCTTCCACAATCTATTTTACAGTAATCTAAAACAAACTGGACTCCTAGATCGATTCATTTCTAAATAAATTGAGATATTTTCATTGCCAGTCCAAAGGCGCACCTTTGTTATTTATACGCTTGTTACAAATTCTTGTTTTTTACGCTTTTTTGACTCATCCACATTGTTATCACTTGTGCATTATGCATCCTACCAGATGCACACATGATGCTAAATATTAGGATACATATATATCACTAGTGCTTGAAATACACCTAAAACACATATTTATAACGCCGTTTTGGGGGATAGCAGCGTAGAATATATAACGCGCGGGTGGCATTTTTGAAATAAAATGATGAAATTTGGGAGATCTATGGCACGCCGCTTTTACGGATAAACCGCTGGATGCGTATGCTACTTGTTTATTACCTATGGCGCGGTTTTAGGGTAAAACTTAGCGTGATCGTATCTCCAAGACATATGAGCTGATTTTAGAGATTAAAACGGCATGGTCGTATGTAACGCTGAGACATACGGCATGCAGGTTTTACCCTAAAACGCTAGCACTTATACTATGTTTAAAAAATATTGTAGAGACTCCCATGGCGTGGGTTTAAGTAAAAACCTCGGTTGTATGTAATGCGATACCTATGGCGGTTTTGAGGAGTAAAACCGTGGTCGTGATCTCCAACACCTATAGCTGCCGGTTTTAAGATTAAAACCGCTGGTCGTATGCTAACGCGAGACATATGACCGCCTTCGTC